>JAQIWE010004555.1:0-10664 GCA_034698565.1 Campodea plusiochaeta
AGTGGTATGCTGTATACTGCAGATTCCACTAGTGTCTATTTAGTTGAATTTCAATACTAAAAAATGTATGCCTGTATAAAAGAAAACAGAACTCAGATCTTAATTAAACCTTGGAATATGGCGTCTAAATTTCCTAAACTTTAATAGTATTTCTGAGGATAGAAGTTTCTTGCTTACGGGCTTAAACTTCCAAAAATAGGTACAATTTCTCAAATTTTCAACTAACAAACTTTAGTCTTTATCAAGAGAATATAAGCACAGAAAACGTATTGAAATTATACCTATTTTTGGAAGTTTAAGACCGTATTTTATCACCAAAACATTCCTAAACTTTACTGAATATTTTGGGTCGTCAGGATTTGAAGAATTGCCTAAACAAGACACATTTCAGTCAATAAATTATCACAAGTCAAAAAGTCACTTAAAATTTATTTTAGAACAGTTAAACATTTATTTACAAACTGTACTGAAGATTTCAAGCACTCACTGTAAACTGTTGAAAACATTTGTGATTCTGAAATCTCACTCACATTTCAGAAAACCTTCCCAGCATAAATTATTTCGCTGATGTTCAACTCCCTAATAATTTGAATCGAACAAAACAACATGGCGTTCGATATTTTGGAATGTTTCTGTTGTGGCAACTGTGGGTTGTTAATTATTGTGTTCGTCTTTATACAAAACTACATTCGTTGTAAATGTTCGAAAACCAATATTCCCCCATCCGTCTGACATTGTTTTTGTTGGCTTTCATCTGTTTTTAAATAAACAGCACAAAATAGAAATAGTACATCATATTGACAACAAGGAAACACTATACTTGATTTAGAAACAAAGTTTATTTTTGCTATACATGATATTGGTTTTTATTGTTGATTTTTTTTGTAATTTAAGCAACATTTCAATATTTGAATGCAATTTTATTGACATAATTCTTATTGTCAATCTGGTTATCATAAGAAATGTTTTATGAAAAGTTAAAATTTTATGGATATGAACTGAATACCAGTTAACGAAAAATAAGGAGCAAAATAGTCGAACCTGAGAAAAAAAATTGTACAGTAACTAAAAATATACTTTTTATTAACAAAAACAGATTATAATCATACATTTTAGACTAATATTGTTTGCTCTTTTCTATTTCAACTTTTTCATAGTGAAAAAAAAGAACAAATTTAATTTCCAAGACGTTTATAATTTAATGCTTAAAATGTTAAGACTACGTCTTTAATTATACTTATTACAGTGATTAAATAAAATGACAAACAATTGCAATGTTTAAAACCACGGCAAGGCTATCTAATTGACGACGTTTGAAAGTCAAATCGGAAAGAATAATAATTATAATAGTACTTTCCTTATTATGTATAAATGTTATAGTACGAGTAGTTAGTGTATGAAAGTGACGGCATGAACATGATGAGGGAAATACCGAAAATAGAGTTAAAAATCGAGCCTAAAATAGTAGGTAAAGTATAGTTTTGTAACTTTATAGTTTTTTACGTGAATTTTACGATATTGAGAACACTGTTTTTAAGTTACCTTTATTATTTAATATTTCATGAGATAATTGACTTAACTATTATGACTGACATTTTTTTTAAATATTGTATTAATATATCATAGCTGAATTAGGTACCATATTGTGACTTAGTTTTCATATAGTTCTTGAAAAGAGAAAGATTGCTATTATTTTAAATTAAATTATTAGAAGCTTTCAAAGGAATTATAAATGAAATGATTTAACTGACTACTTTGCATTGGAAAAATAAATTAAGAACAAGACAAATTTCGGCTCGTAGTAGAGCACGGTCCTGGATAAACCGAGGTCGTGGGTTCGAGTCTCACTTGAGTCAAAATTTTCTTGTTCTTAATTTATTTTTCCAATGCAAAGTAGTCAGTTAAAATCATTTCATTTATAATAGTTATAATTGGTTAGGTAAATTGTAAGGATTAAATTCTATCACATCATAATTATACAAAATGTTAGGAGATAAGTACCATACCAATAAGTATATCAAAATCAAAAAGTCCCTCCAGAATAAACATGACCTCAACGAAAATATCGTGCAAGTATATGATAAAACAACTCTTCCTAATATCTAGAACTATAATATTGACATCCATATTACAAAACATCCTTATAGTCTTATTCTTGTCTCATGTTCTATATCACGTACGTGCTGATGATACCCTATTCCGTCACGTATACCATATAAACATAGTGCAATATACACACGTACTGTGTAGCTTATACATACAGAGCTGTAAGTTCTCTGTCTACTACAGTATATAGCGCCCCCTTGCGGTCATGCTGCTGTTCTATGACGTAAATGAGAATATGTTGTTATGTTAGGTTGGAGACGTAGAGGTATTGCAATGGCACAAGACAAGGCTCTTTCTCATTTTATTTTGCCTTTGTTAAATTAAAGATGCCATACGAAAGGGATATTTTGAAAGGATGTTGTGGGCCTTTGATGTTACCATGTGACTAAATTATTTGGTGGTTTTCAGTACACCAGCAGATGCAGTTTTCAGCAATGCAACAATTTTTGTCAGAGTTGAAGATATCCCTTTGTCTTCTTTCATTTTGGATTTTTAAGTGTAAAATTCTGCATCTTCATTTCGGCATCTGTTTTTCAGTCGATTCAAGACTTTTGTCGTTGAATTGTATAAACACAAAAAATACCAACATTTCAAATAATCCTCACTTTTGGTGTATCTCTTCTAGTTAGATCAGTTTCCAGATCATGGACTAAATTATATTTACTCTAGAGAATAGTTGAGTACATAGCAACTTTTTTTTAGTTCTCTAGAAAATCTTAAAATTGAATTTCCCGTTCTCTGTTGGTCATAAATAAGCTTGAAGATCGGTCTTAATGCTAACTAGTTTTAAAAATAAGTCCATTATTCAATGCTTTTGAAACCAAGACTGACCGTCCATGTGCTTGGTCTTAGGTCCAAATACTTTGGGATCCATAATTATAGTTCTGGTCTTTCGGTACAATTATCAGTCTTGGTAATAAGTCTTGTAGTGTCTTGGTATAGGTCTTGTATTGTCTTGGTATAGGTTTTGTATTGTCTTGGTATAGGTTTTGTATTGTCTTGGTATAGGTCTTGTATTGTCTTGGTATAAATCTTGTAGTGTCTTGGTATTGCTTATTTTCGAAACGTGTAAAATAACCTATTGGTCTGATGTCCCATTCATAATTCCGGACTTCTGCTAACTCTTTCATAATCCTATAAAGAACAAATATGAGTGACTCTTGGGAGCAGCTGTAATTGAAATGATGACGTGCTGTGAAAATGATGACGTAGAATGGAAGTGATGGATAGCTCCTCTGTATAGTGCACTCTATTTTCTAATCATACATCACAACAGAGTAAAATAAAAACAAGTTGGTAATACTGGATAATGGATGGGACGGTTGGTATTCATGTTTTTATTCGGAAGCACGCGTGGTTAATGGATAAACAAAATGCTTCCGCCATTGTGCTTGTGCGACGAAAATAATGTTTTCAATTATGTCAATTTTTACGTGTTCTTTTAAATTATCGGTTATTTGCGTTAGTTTCATACGAAGTTAAAGGCGTATTTTTTTATCAGCGGGAAGCCATCTTTTCCAACACAGCTTATCGATCTCTAGGGGAAGCGAGTACAATAGAGGACAAAGAAAGTAATAGGGGCATGTGTGTTGGAAATTGCAGCTCCCCGCTGAAAAAAAATACAGGTTTAAAAGTCAATCTAGTATAGAGAAAAATAATAGATCAATTTCTGAAATCATGGTTACTGAGCTACCAACATTAATGATAGTCTGGAAAAATGTAAAATCAAAGAAAATGGCAGTAAATATTCCTGATGTTGACCAAATCTTTTTTTTTTTTCATCATTAAAATATTGAAGAATGGAAAATATATACCAACAGTTTCATCACAATATAATATAGCATTAAAGAATATACCAAGGTAACTTACGTACATTATTACCTATTAATAATCTAATGAATATGAATTTTCCATCAACAATGCTTATTATATTGATACATAATGACTTATATGAGTACATCTGCACTTCACAACAATATTAATTGAAACAGAAACAACAATTATTATTATCTAACAATTATCCATTAGTATTTGTTAAAACATCAGAACTCCTCGTCCAAAGTTTTCGTTACTGTGCTGAAATGTGATATTTGATTAAACTACGAAGTGCTCTTCAAGTAAATTCCGATAGTTCGGGCGTAGAACTTTGTATTAAACAATGTTTCAATATAATGTATTATGTAAAACACGAAAGTTGTAGTTTCCAACAAAAATTTTAACATACCGGTATGAATATTTAATCAAAAGTGAAGTCAGAAACTATTTGCTCTGTCTTATGAGCTATTATAATATTACATTATTATAGTATGTAACCAAAAATATTTGTACTGCCTAAAATATGAATGTCTGAAATCTCATATCCAGATACCATAGGAATATATACGTTTGACGGTATATTATACAAGTATTCATAAAATATATTAAAATAATTGTTGTTTTAGCATCTCTGCAAACGAAGCTATCTGTTTAATTTCATCGGTTATCTAATCTTTTTGTTCTAAACAGTGAAATCTACTTTTAGAATAATTAACTTCCTGTGGTTTTGTGACGGTGCAGGTAAAAAGTAGTGGTGAAGAGAGTGTTTGTTTTTATAATGCAAGTGGTGAGAAACTGAAAATTAATTTTTTGACTGTTTCCCAGTTTTATCTCTTGGATAATCTAAATTTATAAAGTTTTCCGTTAGTGCGAGTGGAAAATCCATAAATAAAACAAAATTCTTTGTCAATATTTCAGCGAAGTTCCTTCACTCTTATCAAGACGATTTAAGGAAAACTTTAACAATAATGAATCCATGTCTCTCAGAAGCAAAATCTAAATTTATATTAAGTTTTAATATATTGGAGAATTGTATATATTTTCACAGATCAGTTCAAAATTTGAAAACCAAATGCATTTCTTTAAGCTGTTGGAGTAAATATGATATATCCCAAAACTCCTCATGACATTAAGGACAAGTATATAAGATCGTCGCAGCATCCAATCAATATAGGCGTTTAATTGAGGGTGGAGAAATGAATATTTTAGTACATAGGTTAACCAGCAAATGGCGAGGTGCGAGAGGCAGAGAATTCAATAAACTATTTGAATATACTCTTACAATTCTGTTTTTGAATTTCGATTGATTATTTATAGCTACTTAACCAATAGCATTCTTGAGATAATTGGAATTTTTCTTATTATATCAACCAATGAAAAATGATTTTCTACGCGAACAAGGAAAGTTTGGTGTAATATTAAATATTGTATATTCACTTTACCAAACTTATCTTGATGACAGTTTAATAGGTATTAAATCATCCGATGCTGGATTCAAAAGAGTTCTCAAGAATATACTTATATTTAAAAAAAATCATGGATTAAATTAATTATTCGTATATATTTCATATATATAGAATTATAGAAACTTAAGTTAAGACATCACAATGAATCCTCCTTATTTAGAACTTCACCAAATTTTTTTAACACCACCAAATCTTACCCCCACTCCTTCTCTAAATTAATTTTATTCACAGAAACCTACAAAAATAACCGAAACACCAAAAAAACTCAAATTCTCCAACTCAAACCACCCAAACCCACCTCTACCCTAAAACCCGATTTCACCTCGACGCAAACGCAACCCGCCAAACCCCTCCGAACCCGCGGGTCCTTCCTATGCCTTATTCCTTCCTCTCTATCCACACACTCCTTGGCACCGTGCCCGTGTTTCGACGGGGGGTGAAACACTGCTCCGACCGTCGAGCATTGATTGGAGAGCCAGCAGCACAGGAACAGTACAGGAACGTCGGTACAGTGCGAGTGAGTGTCAAAGGGGGGATTTTATTTAGAATTTCCGAATAGTAATAATAATAATAATGACTCATCATCATCACGGACATCATCATCATCATCATCATTCGCCGAAACCTCATGGCGAAGACGAAGAACTCCATGATAGTTTTCAGGTCAGTTTTATATTTTTATTTATTTTTTAATGTATTTGTATAGGTGGGAAAGTTGAACTTTTTTATTTTTAATTATGTTTTCGAAAGAACGAGGTTTGAATTTTCATCAAAGTAAAGTATTCTTTTCATTTATGTAAGTTTTAAAATCGATTTCTTTAATAAAATTTTGATTTTCCGAATGCCAATGTTTCATATTTTCATGCTGGAATTGAATTCAAATTCTCATAAATTTATTTCGTATTATAAGTCGATTCCATAGATCCATAAGTAAACGTTTGTATTTCTACGATACACTAGATACTAAGTGTAATTATAATTTCAATCTTAATTTCTCATCAATTCTTGATCTAATATAATATTGTAATTAAGAAAAGCACGCTTACTCATCCTTTCGGTTCCAATATAAAATCACTCCACTCCGGAAATAGATTTCAGATTTCTTCGAGTATATCAAGAGGACTTAAAATATCACAAATCATTGAAAAAAAAAAGAGAATCTTCACACAGATCACAAAATAATGTAAGAAAATTATAACTCTGTAAAAAATCATTCGTTGTCATTCTATTTCTTAATATAGAACAATTATTTTACTCCGAAATGTTTTAATGTAAAAGAAAACGATCTCATATTTCAATAACTTTTCATCTCCAAATTTGCATAAATAACCTTTCCGGTGTGCATACCCCCCCCCCCCTTTTATTATAAATCTCAATTTTCTCCGTTTCGTTCATCGTCCAAATCAAATATTTGTATACAATTAGTCAGTGTAACATTGACCAAGTTATATAACACAATACCTTATTACTTTCCTAAATCTCTGTTTGGCGTGTTTGTTTTGAGAATCAGGAAATAGTAAACAATACAGTGGGCGACTTGGGGTTAAAAATAACCCCAGTACAGTATCGATTAGATGATATCGATTTTTCCATCTTACAAATTTTTGGCAACTTTCCTGTCTGTATGTATACACTGTAACAAGTGTTTCACTTTTTGCATGCTACTATGTCATTTTTGTAGTTCATGGTTATATTTAATCGATTTCATAGAACTATTATGCACTTTTGAATAATTAATGTTTTGATGAAGGATATAAGGCTAAGCGCTTTTAATCCGTATAAGTATCGCTGTCATTACTTATTACAGTTTATGGTTATGTTATATTTATAGATTTTTTTCTCTGTATTTTTGATAACTTTTCGATTCTGAAATTTTTTATTATAGATCTCCAACATATTACAAAAATCACAAATTAAACATAAGACCTATTCATGTACAAATTTTCCGATGGTTATTAGGCATGTTTGTGACTATTTTCTACTAAGTTTCTTTATCAGCTTATTCTGTTATTATTGTTTATTGACTTTTTTGTCAATCTCTTATATTTTAATCGCAATGATCATAATTATACCAACATTATCGAAACCAAAAAAAACTTTTATCACTTTTAAATTACTTAATCTTAAAATTCCAATACAAAGAGCATTACTTAACGGAATCCGATGAAGTCTAACTTTTCTCATTTGTGTCTGTTATTATTAGAAGAAATTGCTATTTTCTCCACTCTAGTCTATACTAACTACTATATCCTCTAAGAAGAGAGAGAAGTTTTTCACAACAGATGCTACACGGTATATCTCAATTACTCATTTTCGAAAAGATTGCGTAAAGATTTTTACAATGCAAGTTTGTTATCTACTTGAAGATAACGTTTAATATTTTTTTAGTATGCTACAACATTTTCACGAATTCAATTTCATTCCAAAGTCAACTGAAAGTTCATTACTCGTATGTCAT
Organism: Campodea plusiochaeta; assembly: GCA_034698565.1. Lineage (NCBI taxonomy): Eukaryota > Metazoa > Arthropoda > Diplura > Rhabdura > Campodeidae > Campodea > Campodea plusiochaeta. Next base: position 7,846 of record JAQIWE010004555.1, read on the forward strand.
CAGTTTGAAAAATGAGTTTTTTAACGAAGTGTTATTAATTTAGGAACGTATCGAACTTTGGTCTTGGATTAGTCTGCCTCTTACGAGTTAGTACCAGAATAATAATTTTGGCGCAAATTTTAACACATTCATCTATTACAAATATCACAAATGGATGCAATATTTGTAGAAATTTACAATACAAAACATTATTTTCTGGTGTAAATGTGACTTCTCTTCGTTTATTTAAATTGGATGTATTGTGCTAATATAATAGATAAAAACATCCTAATAGATCCACTGTCGTGGTGTCTTAAAGGGGTATTTTTTCCTGCGGGAAGTCATCTTTTCCAACACTGCTTATCGGTCTCTAGGGAAAGCGGGTACAATAGAGAACAAAGAAAGTAAAACGGGATATGTGTGTTGGAAAAGAAGGTTTCCCGCTGGAAAAAATACAGGTTTAAGTTGCGATGCCTAACCAGCAATAATTTACATAAACACCAATTAAAACCCTTTGTATATCTCTGAATATCGAGGGGGCATTCGCAGCAAATCTTTGTGTACACCGGTATTAGCTGTGGAATTCGGTCTAAATCCATATGCTGGATTTCGAAAATGGTTGCACTCCAGATTTTGGAAGTGAGTATCCTCTTGCTGAATATTTCTGTACATCTTGAGATTTCCTAAGTTTCACAGTTTCGCAATCACGGCTATTCCCACCTGGAACTCTCTAAGTGAAAAAACAGTGTCTTCGGAATCCTTGAAACAGTTTAGAAAGTGCATTAGTGTCGAAAAAAAGCATAACTCCAATAATTGATGCCACAGGAATTATTTCCTATAGCATTAAATGAACTATGAACTATAATGATTTATACCAGCAAATCTTCAAGTTATTAGATTTTAAAAAGATTTTTCTTTGCTGCAATTTGAATTGCAAACAAGTAATCTAATCATTGTCAAAAATATTCTGATACACCAAAAACATTTCTTGTTAAAAAAAAAAAAATTCTGGAACACCCTGTAGAAATATCGCATTTCCTCGATTATTTAATCCGACTGTTGCCAGCAGAAAGCAACATGCATTTGCTCGTAGCGCCATCTTCTATTATTAAAAACTTCCATTAGTTTATCGATTCATACAGTAACTCGCAGGAGAGAACGCGAAAAGAAAAATTCCATCGAAACAAATAAATTACTCTCACCATTAAACCAAAAACATGTAATTTTATCACCGTATAATAAATTTACGTTTAGAAAAACCTAATTTTTTATGTCTTGAAAAAAAAAAAAAAAAATCTCGTTGTTACTCCATTACCCTAATTACCAATTACGCTGCTTTGTCACCTGGGAACCAAAAGTGATATAATTCTCGGTGTCCTTGGTTCGAATTCGAAATGACCTGTTATTTGGTGTTAGGTTAATTCGAAACGTAATATTCGATGCTTTTCGGCATTGCGGTAGTGTCAGACTTGATGCAGTCAGGCGATCGTATCTCTACAAAGGAACACGGCATTTTGCTTTTGGAATCGCACCGAATCGGTCGTGAGTTTTGGGTCGTCCTCGGAGGATTTTATCCGTTCAAACCATGTGGTGATTGATGAAATATTAAAATAAGTTTTTTAGTTGAATAGTTGTTTAAAACACGTCCAGTTTTTGTGATTTTTTTGTGTTTGTGAAATTATATAAATGATTATGGTAAGTTTTTTTTTGTTATTTCCTTTTGTTTTTATCTTTTATAACATCCGTTTTCCTGTACGGTTTTCTTATTTTGGATCATGTCGTCGCATATTTTAGTTTTTATACTTTGGAATATTCATTGCCTGTTCATAATGACATTCCAAAGTTACTTTGTACATTGTTTTAATTAATTTTCCTAACAGCTAAACATCATCGTTCAAAATGTACAGCACAAAAAAATCATTTTACGATTAATATTTGTCTAGAATTTCTTTATTTAAAATTTTCGGAAACTTAAACACCCACTTAAAAGCAATTTTTTCAGAAGTTTTCATTTATTTTTCTGTCGTTGTACAATTTTTATTATGTTGAAGATATTTCTGCTATTTTTACCCTGCGATATTTCCCTATTTTTATAGCCCAACAACGAAGAATCATATAATCAAAAGTACATAAAACATTGTGAAATCTGACATCAATATCATAAAGTTTTATTGGATTCTTTTGCAATTTTTATTTACGTATTAAAAACCTAATGCATGAGCAGATACAATAATTCGTGCAGGAAATATTAAATTTAAAAGCAAAATTAAATAATAGTATTAAGAACATGCATGAAGGGATACATTGTATTAGCAATGCCGAATTTTATAACTTTCATTTTAATGCAGAACATTGTTTTTGCTCTTTCAGTTTGGAATATAGTATATCTGAATTAACAGCCCGATAAATTATTTATATTATTATACTAATTTTTTTCTGTTATCTTTTTAAGCAAATCAAAATTCTACATCTGGCCGTACCAAAAGTTACCAGACTTCTAGCTGTTGTGCATATTTCAAAATCGTCTTCGAAATTTCTCAGATTTATATAAAAAGTTCGATACTTAATATTACAGAACTACGGTCTACCAAAATTTAAACTAGAAAATTCGGAATATTTACCATAATTTATGTGACGTAAGTACTCGTGGAAGCCCATAGCCTGAGATTGTTGATAATTCAAATTCAAGAAGGCTCTGTACTCAGACAGTAATACAGAATCATTCCGTAAATTTTCAAGTTTATTGTAAACTCATTTTCAAACGTAATAATTTGTAACACGTTTGAAAATGAGTTTACAATAAACTTGAAAATTTACGGAATAATTCTGTATTACTGTCT
>JAQIWE010004556.1:0-10663 GCA_034698565.1 Campodea plusiochaeta
CCCCCCCCCCCCCCCCCCCCCTCTGACTCTGGGCTTTCTAAATGAAGCTTATACTTAATATAGAATATTTAATTCTTTTGTATGATAATTTATAAATTGACAGAATACTGACATCCATACAGTTATTTTGAGAATAGTAATTATAACAGGCCTATTTAATAATAAATTTAAACAGTAATTTGAACTATATCTTATTAATGCTTTCTTATTTTCCTTTTCAGGTTGGCGTCCATATTGAGTTATGTAAAGCAAGCTTAACAAAAATCATAACATACACACCATATTACATCTTTATTAATAAAGCTAAATATAATATTTGTATTCGACAACATGGTACTGAAATGTGGACCCCTTTGACTCCAGAGAAATGTATGGGTTTTTTTCCTGTTGGTGGTGAAACATTTAAAATGGAAGCTCTTGTAGGAGGAACACCTGATATCTCACCACCATTTCCAATTAATGCAACACAAAATATTTTACTCAGACTTAAGAACAAGGTAAGTTTCATCAGTATTATCATAAATGTAGGTTATTGCCTGGAATGAAAAGGTATGTTCTCATTCAAAGCTTTGTTTATGAAGGTGTTAATAATTTGTTTATACTGCAGTAACTCTTGCTTCTAAAATTTTATAAAATTATAAATGGGTTTACCTAAGTTTTTCCCAATATTCCTATTTTACTGGAATTGATCTTTTCGCATTCTCAGCTATTTGGTGAAATAAGTCAACCAAAACTCTACTGCAATATCATGTTAAGAAGAGCATAAAGTTATAAGCCCTTATAAAAATTTATAACAAATTTTCAGATACATTTACCCTTATCTTAAAAACTATTAGGGATAGATATTTGCCATTTTCATAATAAAAATTATACAAAATTCTGACCACAGGCTACAGCCGTAGATTTAAATCAAACAACTTTTTTTTTAAATTATACCCTTTTCATTTCCGACCAGCGATACGAAATTGAAGACTACTTCATGAAATAATTCAAATAAATAATGTTTTTTTATGTTTATTTGGAAAAGAATTAAATTTTATGTACTAAATTATTTTTTAATGTTGCAAACAACATACCAAAATACATTTATAACTATTATTGATACCAATATACATTTAGAACTATTATTGATGAAATTGCATTAAGAATTATGAGGAGTCATAAATTTCTTTAAAAATGACCAATGACAGAATTTGGTAATGACCTTTTTATTTAAATTTGTAGTAGTATGCCTAGTTTTGAATTGATGACTCCAGTTCTGTCATAGTGTACATCCTTCGCAGAATCAACAATATGGGTATTAGACTGATGAAGCCTATAATGAATTATTTAAAAAGCAATAAAATAAATAGAATAGAAAAGAGAGAAAGGAAAAACTTGAAAAGAACAATAAACAAATTATTTAACCAATGACAAAACAAATCGGGAGTACATAGTCTTCAAACAAAATCAAAAAAGGAATCAAATAAACCTTCATTTTCATCAATTCTCAATAAATTCTGAAACATACCTTTAGCTTATGTAACTGTGAATAATCCAGATCTTTGAGTGGCAGGGTGATGGAGTTATCTTCAGTATAAACAGCCTTCGCTTTTGTTGCTAACGTAATATAAAAGTCGTGGAATATGACTGGTACTTTATCTTTCGTTAGTTGCACGTCAAACTCTACAAAGTCAGCTCCGTGACTCGCTGCAAAAGCCAAGGAGGCTGTCGTGTTCTCACGGATGTTTGTACAACTGCTGAGAAAGTATGAACTTTAGAATATGATCTCCGTAGAAGAGAAATGTTATGGCTGCCGCCATATTGATAATGTTCACTTGCAGAAAGGGTAGTCAACATCGCATTTTCTCAGTTTGGATCACAGAAATTTGTAATTTTGAGTAAATTATATCTTAATGAATCTAAATAACTTCTGAAAATTTCTAATGATTTGGAGTTTTAGAGAAATTAATTTTTATAAAAAGTTAAATTCCTATCTTATAACATGCTGGGGGACAAATCTATCCCACAGCATAAATTATTATACGATAGAGATATGGCGAAATACAAAAATTAATTTCTCAAAAACTACTTTAAAACCAAATCTTTAGCAATTTTGAGATGTTCATTAGATTCGTAAAAAGATTATTTATTCGAAATTACTAGTTTGTATGATGAGAAATAATTTTGATGACGTATTGGTGAACATTATGAATATTGTCTTTTATTTTCTTAATTTGTCCTATATTTTAACTGAAAAGGATAAAAACCAAAAATAAACAAGGAAAACCATTAATTCTGACACCTAGATTATTATCAGTACAATAGCTTAGCAAAAATTTTAAAAACCTTTATAACATCTGTATGTGGAAAAATCCATATTTTTGTTAAAAACTGCACAAATGTAGCGTTTTTGCGTAGTTTTCAAGTATTCTGTAACATCGTGTTCAAAGATAGTATTATATTTAAATCTCACTCGTTAATCCTAATCTTATATTGAAAATTATTACTGCTGGGAGTAGCGTCTCATCTAGAGCATTTTAGAAGGTCGCAGCGCCCTGCCCTTCTTTTAGGACACCCTTGTGCTATAATAATCACACCCAGGTTTCAAAACCGTTTATTCTGGAAAATACCAATGAAATATAGTCGTTATATAAATCGTTTTAAAGATCTGGATGAGATCTTTCCAATGACCTATAAAACATTGAAATCGGTCAAACATTGAGGAATAAGACATGTTAAAAAATGTCAAAGAAACATTTATACGATCAGTTTACGTGCCCTGGCAATTTGTAATAACGTAAAAATGTGCCTACTTTAACCTGAATGCTTATTATAATAATGCATATTTATTTTAATTTTGAATATTTACTAAATCATTTATTTACTGGAGGATGCAGCATGTTTTTGTTAAGCCCCCGAAAAATTCTAGATGAGACACTATCTGGAAAGACTGGATCTGTTTGTATAATTGAGTTTGAGAAGCTAATTTTAATATTTTTAACAAGAACGACTGAAATATGTTATTGAAGTTTCAGTTCTTTTATTAAAAAAACATTTAGATAATTTGAAATGTTAGATAAATATTTTAATTCAGCTGCCATACATGCAATTGTATTATACAAATTACCAGGTTATGGTTTTTATTAAACAGCATTGGTGATTTTATAAAAGTGAATCAAAGTATTTTATGAATTTTAGACTTTTTATATTACCTTGAAAATCAAATATGCCCTCGTTTAGCTTTTATAATATCAGCACTACTGTTCATTGACTTGTGTTCTTTTGTATTGATGTTTTAAGTTTTCCTTAATTTTTTATACTCTTTTATGTTTATGTGATTTCCTACTTTTCTTTTTATTTTATATTCATTCTAGAAGTTTTGGCTTGAGTGAAATTTTTAAGGAATTGTAGTGTTTTTGGTACACTATTATAACCGTATTTCGTAGGTTCGTTATAGCTAGCATAGAAACACATCTAGTCAGCTCAACAGTACATTTATTACTAACCATTTTACTATTCATATAATGTAATCTTATAAACATCTAACAGTACGCTACAGGAATAATATTAGAAGCCTAAGTTAATTTTGTTTCTGATTTGATTAGCAGATTACTAGATTAGAGTTCATGGTATCATAATTATACCATATTTTTTTTTATAACTCTGAAGGAAAATACTCTTTAGGATATTAGGAAAGTGCAATTATTGCAGACAGTTATACATTGGCATATTGTATTCTCTAGGTGAAGACATGTCTAATTTAGTTTACTACTTTTATCATTTCTGGTTTTTACAAACTACAGTTTTACATTTTGGATAATGAATTACAACATTTGACTATACAGTATTATGTTGTCTGAAAACTATTTTTCTCCTTTTAGACTAAAACTATCTGTTTTTTCAAGTCAAAATGCTACAACTTGCATTCTAGGTCAATAAACAATTTAAATTACACAATGTCTCCTAACATCAATTTTAAGAATATTTCACTCAAGTTAAACTTCTAAATTACATACTTCTTTTTTATTTTGTTTTGCACCTGCATGAAAACATAATATTTCCACTGTTTATTTTACTACATTTTGTTTTGTTTTGATTTTTGGTTTGTTGCTTGCCCGCTCCCTGCCTCTTCGTTGCAAACTTGTTTTTTTATTTACCAATTATTGCTCAAGAAATTAATATAAATTTGATTAGCAATGTACAGTACCTTATTAACAAATTTTTATGGTATCTTAGGCTACCGTACCATAAATGTTGGGTAGACCTATCATAGTATGAAAAAAACTTCCACTTTTTCTCTGCTTTATAACAATTTATTTCAAGCTATTAAAAAAAATACAAATAATTTATTCTAATGGGAATAAAATAAAATCACATATACTGTATTTTTATTGTACTTTAATATATTTACAAAATTATAACTATAGCAAAAACAACTAATTTTGTTTTAATGAAGGAAGTCATTAAAATTAATTACAGCAACAAATATACAGTATAAACTGTTTTACCACATTTAAAGAAATTTAGTTCACATTGCTCACTGTGTATTATTTGTTTTACGACACGTTTGTGACTAATTGCACATGCATTATTACTGTAAGTTAATCATATGGTACTGTACTTACTAATTGCTATTTATACTGTATGTGTGGTGATAGCTCTTACACTGTACTTAATTAATTTTAAGGTTATGGGTGATTGGTATTTTGGACAGTTACAAGCTCTATTCTTTTCTATCGTTTCATAGACCTATTCATATTTTTTTTTTTTTTTTTTGTGGTTCATTTTTAAAAGAACCTTAACTAGATCTCAATAGATATATGTTATAGCCTATATTTTTAAATAAACACTGAAAAGGAGCACACCAAATGTTCAAAAGTTAAATTTTTTTATGACAGATTTCCTTACTCACTAACACAAATGTTAATTTTTTTTATGTCAGATTACCTTATAAAGTAAATGATTTAGTACTAATAAAAAAGTTCTGAGGTTCAGATTTCTTTATTAATATTAATTCGTTAATTTTGTAAATTTATCTGAATTTTATAATTATGTTAGTACTGTTAATTAAGTTTTTCCTTGAGAGATACCAAATAAATATTTAAATTATCATTAATGCTATGTACTATTTCTTGAAAATTGTAGTTAAATCTGAAAGTTATTGAACAACTGAAGTAATAGCAGTTACTTGAATAAACCTAGTAATAATATTTTTAGATCTTCGAAGTTAACAGAAAAAGAAAACTTTGTTGTTTGTTTCAAGTTATTTTAAAGGTGCTGAAAAGTCAATAGAGTCTACTTTAACACAAGTAGATGGCTAAAAAGTAAAAATACTGTGTTTCCTCTTTATTTCATTTAGCTTCATTATGCTACAAGTAGAAAGATATAACATGAAAAAGGTCAACATTTATTTTATGTCAAAGTATGGAAATTCAGTTCAGTATTAAGAGAGGAAGGTACTCGAAACAAAATGTTCATATGACAACTTACTGCTCTAACTTATACTCTTAATTTTTACTTTATTGTAATGAGATCCTGAGAAATGCATTATAAAAACAAAGGATAGGCCTATAAATTTTGTAAATTGAAAGTCTTATATTTTTCTTTTTAAGTAAACTCAGAATTCCTTACTGTAATGAATAAAGAGTTATGCAGTGAATTTACAAGTACACTTATTTTACAAACACTTTCATGTTGATATGCTGGATATTCACTGCATGAAATAAACAACACAACATTTTTGTGTTTTTTTTATTTCATACACTCATTTTGTTTTCCTGAAGTTCAGTATTTGAAGTATTTCTGCAGAACACAGCTTTGCAGAATATATTTTGCAGCCCTGTAACTTCTACAGAAGTTACAAGAACACTAGGCTTGTGTAATCAAGATTTTTTAGTAGAGTGCCTTCCCCTCTTAAAACTTCTAGCATTATCCAATGTCCACAAATTATCCCACTAACCCCTTAGACTTCCGTTTAGACTAACCTAACCTTCTAGCATCCAAACGGTACAAATTCACCTTTTTCTTTCTCTAGAATCGCAAGCACTTATGGACTTGTTATTGGTGTAGCAAAACATTTGTTAACGAGTTCTTATTCAAAGAGCACCACACAGCCAAACATCCAGGGTTCAATATGCAGGCAATTAATCCACCAGCGGGTACAGAAGGGGCAGGGGGCACGAGCAACAAGGTTTACAAGTGTCCGAGCTGTTCTTACGTCACAGAGAGATATACCTGTATGGAGTTTCATATTCGACGTCACGCGAAACCCTGCGTTTGCTCAGTTTGTGAGAAAAGTTTTAATTTCCCTTTTCAGTTAAAAACTCACGTACTACAAAAACATCCGGGGGAAAGCGTGAAGGATTTTCAGAACGATTTGAATTCGTTACGACAGTTGAAAGCCAAGATTGTCGTTCGGTTTAAAGATGACGCCACGGAGGACGTCAAACCAAAACGGAGATGTGTGGCGCGGAAATCCACCACGAAGCTCCCAATGTCTATGAGGCCCCACGAAGAAGGTTTTACGTTCTATCGACACCCAGCATCTACGCTTTCACTTGACAAAATTATTATTCGCAAAAAAACTAAAATCATCACCGCAGCTGCTTTTATTCAGAAGCAAAAGAAGTTTGTAAAGTTATCGTTACCAGACTGTATGCTTTCTTACATTTAAATCTTTTTCGTGTATTTTATTATTTTTGTTGTTGTTTTTTCCTCAGTGATTTTTGTTTCATAAACAAAATTATATCTGTATAAATGGGAAGATGTAAATTATTGTACAATAATATTTTGAAAGTTTGTATGTTTGTATTAAAAGATAAAGTACAAAGGATTGTAGAACTACAGAAATGTCGTTCAAAATCACTGCCAACTTGTTGTATTTGTTAACAGAAGAAATAAGCATTTACATTTTTCTTATTTTGGTTGTTTTATTTCCCTATTAAGTATAGAATGGGTTCAGAGTGAACTTGCAATACTGTAAATTTACAATAAAATGAGTTAGACTATTTTGCTAATTACATTCATGATTTTTTGCAAATGTAAAGTCCATTTATATTTATGCAGTGCTATAATTGTATTATGTATGTATTTTTAAAAAAATTGATGCATTGTGATAAAAAGTCTGAGAATTTACTCTTCAAACTGGTAATATGAGCAAATCGGAAAAATTCCCATAATGAATCAAAAATATTTAATTCATGTAGGTTTGTGTAGTTTTTTACCCTAAATCAACCTAATTAATACTTGTGGACAATCATCTGTATGTTCAGAAAGTTCTACCTAGTCAAAATATGAGCATGGAAATTATCATTTTCTTCCCTTCTCAGTTCTAATCGTAAAATGCACTTATTCTCGTGTCAATGTGGGTTATGAGATATCCCTTTGAACTTCACCTACTAGAAAAGGCAGGTTTTGTAAATTGTTGGTAAGAGTAGGATGAAAAAAGTAAATGCTAAATTACATTTTTCTTGACATAGTATAATTCTTGTCCCTTTCTAAAGTGAATGTAATCATTGGGGTCATATAGCGCCTCCTGAAAATAGATTACTGACATTAATTCACTATTGCTAAGATTTGAAATTATTATATACCATTACCATATATCTATGTGAGCTTGTTATCCAAATATACGGTTAATGTACTGAGATTCACGTTATGTTATAATTTCCCATGTTCATATTTCAATGTCCCATATAAATTATTTTGACTGGATTTTCGAATTCATTTAAATGATATAAGCCTAGTTTAGGTCTACCCATCAAGTTCAATCGTTATCGTACGGGCAACCTGACCTTTTGGTAGTATTCATTTCGCTGGTATATGATTTAAAACTTGTTTATTATATTTATTTTAATTTTATAACAAATGAATTATTATTAATACTTCTTAACGCTTCCTGTCATACTATTCCGATTCAATGAAGTGAATGGAGCAAGCTTAATCTAGACCAAAGACTAGCGAGTGAGTCGTTTATGGCTGTAGATAGCTGTGCACTTTGTATTAGGAACTTTCGTTTTCCTGCTTTAATCTATCATTTGTTCATTTTCTTTCGTACAAAAACAAGAATTTGATCTTTATTATGACAAATGGGGCGTAATTTTCAGATCAGGGAGATGGAGAGTTGAATATCGGGTTATTTCCTTAAACAATAATGGAATTAGCATCATATTTTATGAATGTTCAACTTCTAATAAAGTTGTAGAATTTTATTTATTGCTACATGCAAATGGGGTCAAATAAATCAAGTGTAAATTCTTCTTCTTCCGTGGACCCCATCCATGCTCAGAACGGGTTCGGCAGAATATTTCCACTGTATATAGGCTACAAAATACTACATGCTCGCCAGACATGAAGCGCAGTACTAACAACCGTTGATGTCAGTTTGCAACTGACTACGCCTGTAATAATCCATTCCTGCAGCCATTACTCTGATCTCTGCCTGCAGATGGTACTGATGGATACTGCTGCCCTCCATCAGGGGTCACAATCAATCCCACCCCTTTATGCAGGAATAATGACAAAGTCACCTTTCACTAAAATATTTGCTCTTACTAACCATGGTGAACGACGTTCTTTTATTTCCGAGTGTCACGTTTTCCTGGTTCTGTCACTATCCCAATGTAGGAGTAGAATATTTATTTTCATTCGTAAAATAATTAACTGACTCATGTCAGGAAAAGGGAAATACGACCCTTTTGTAAGAAGTACACCCTAAAGATTTGTATGCTATAATATCATTACTCTCAATTACTTTTAATTTTTTCAGGAATCCAAAATCATCGAGAAACAATCAGCATTGGTAAAATTCAAGAATGCAACAATAGTTTATTTCCGAACACCAGTCATGCGCAGTAGAAGTTTCAAAATATTCTTTTGCTGGTTCGTTGTCGGTTTTGGTGCTACTGGAATGTCCTTCAATTACTCTAACTTACCAGTAAATCTTTATTTGACCCACGTGATAAGTGGATCATTGCTGTTTACATCCAGGTTATTTATTGCCATAGTTCCATTAAGCGATTATTTCGGAAGAAGAAAGTTTACTATTGCTTGTTTTTTGCTAGGAGGAATATGTGGAATCAGTTTGCTTATTGTGCCGGATAGTAAGTTTTGTCTGATGTGCCTGACTAATTACAAAAGTTCCTTATCGGAGTTCAGTAAGAATAATGAAGATACAATTGTAGAAAATAAAAAAACTTTCAGAGATCTTGCCAGAGACATCTTTCCAAATTTTTAATTAGCATTAAAATAAAATATTTAGTTGATGGTTTACGGCAAAAAATGTGATGCCGAATTTAATATTTTTTTTAATCATAGGCATGATACATTAATGACATAATGAAAAGAAAGAAGAATGTTGTTTTACATGTATAATCCAAAATGATATTGCTTTTAAACTCCTGTCAATTTTTAAATTATAATGAGTATTAAACAAACTGAACTTTTCGTCTCTACAGGCGGCAATTTTGTTTATCAATCGGGGAATTCTTCACAAATATATTTGAATATTATCATAACGACAGTAAACCGAAATAAAAATAACTTTTCGCAACATTACCTTGAGTAATGAGTAATACAAATTTCAAATTTCGGCCTTTCTGAATTTAATTTTAGGTGGCAGGCTCTTAAACGAGAGTCCTGATTTTACTACCAAATAACAGCTCATGTAAAACTCGTTCAAAGTGCTTTATATTTTATATCTAGGTGCCAAGGTATCGTTTCCATGGTGATTTAAAGAAAAAGTTAAAAAAATAGAAGTTGTAAAATACTGAAAGTTATTTTTCAACATTACGAAGGTGGATAAAGTTTTATTTTTTCATGGAAAGTTCAACATCACCTTCATCTTCATTCGCCACATCATTCAATAGTTTTAGAAATTTTGAAATGACTGTTGAGAACTATTGCAAAAGCTGCTTGCAGATGGCAGTTAATCTTATCAGTTCCTTCAAATTTGAAATGTTTACAACAACAAAATTTGATTGTTTCTATGGTTTATTCCATCTTTTCTGAGAATAAGAAATTCAAAAAAAAAAAAACATTATCTAATATTTTGAAAATACTCTAACTTTCCATTTTTTTCTTCGTTTTACAACTTTTACTTTTGACACAATTTGTTAAATCAGGATGACAATGACATCATAGCATATAGGTACATGGAAAGAGTTTTACATGAGCTTTCATTTGGTACTAAAATCAGGACTCTAGTTTAGAAGATTATAAAAAAAAAATACAATTATTCAAAAATCGGTCCAAATACTTTCGGCCCACCCTGTAAGGCGTTATCATTTGAGGTTTGCGAACAAGATTATTCTATGTTGATAGGTGTAAGCCGACTATAGGATCTACAAATTCTCTAATATCTGAATATTAGAGAATTTGTAGATCCTACAGTCGGCTTACACCTATCAGCATAGTGCTTTACAGTATAACAACTCTTGAAATTTATATTATCATGAAGCGAAAATCAGTTTTTCCTAAAAAAAAAAAAAATGTAGAGTAATAAATGATACCAAGAAAATGTATTCTAAGATGCTAAGGAATTTACTAACAATACAGAAGATTAAAGGGTTACTTACAGCTAAATTGACTTTTCTGGTATTATAAAATAATATTAGTCTTCCTGATATAAATGGCTCATATTTTTTTTACCTCCCAAAAATTATTGGTTGTGGAGATATTCACC
>JAQIWE010004557.1:0-10663 GCA_034698565.1 Campodea plusiochaeta
GCACAGCCATTTTGGATTAGTTGAACCACCAGGATCGCTTTGCGTGCAATAGGCGAATTATTATTGATAAATATAGTTTACGAACGCATAATACGTTTTAGTTGGATAATTATGGGTAAATATGATTATAGGAATATGTTTTTTTAACATGGTGACTTTCAGTTTGATTTGTGTATTAAATTTCGTAAATTTGTGTATTCGCCTCTAAAATAATTGCTGCAAAGACTTGAAAAGTCACGAAATTCCATTGACTACCGAAAATAATGGTACATGTATTATAACAGTTTCAGGAATCTAATAAAAATTCACAGGTTCTTTTAAATGTTGCATAGATTAAATATATAGATGATATTTTCATCAGTGTTATGCATTTTCGATATATAAATTCATTTTATTTTTTATCATAGTTCATAAAATCTAGTGACAATTATATTTATTATTCCTTTTTAAATAACAATTTAAATAAAATTATAATGATAAAAAATACGGTAGAAAATATTAAGTTTTTTGAGCAATAAAATACGATGGATAAAATAATAATTTATTTTACTTTATGGGTCAGTTCGGAAGCAGGCAAAGTATATTATTGAAAAATATCAGAATTATTTCATGAGGACTAAACATGATGGTTAATTATTACGGGTAAAACTGCCCTTAGTGGGGTCATTTACTTGCATCCACTTATGTGGTTTCTGATTTACTAAAAGGCAACTTGCACTGTTATTAACGTTTAATCTTTTAAAATTCATAACTTAGCTTAAAACTGAAGTTTTTGAGTGATTTTTTCTTGTTATACTTTTTTTGTTATTATTATTACTACCTTTTTCTTTTTTCTAACATTATTATCAACAGACAGCTTTGTGTCTCCACATTTTCACGAAGTAGATTATCAAATTGCTTATAATTATTATAATCAAGATAAAAAAAATGTAACAATTAAAATATTTCACTCACACTCACATCCACGAAGTCAACAATGATTTCATAATAGCGTACTTCTCAAGAAAGCTCAAAAGCTGTTTTGAAGGTAAACCTCCTATAACTGTACGTCTAAGACTATCAAGTATATATATGAAAGCATTGAGTTAAGAAAAGGAAATACATCCCACTAGGTGAAAGACAATTCACTGAAAGCTCATTTCCGTCTTTAGATGACTCAAGACTGAACTGAATAAAAGTGTAGAGATGACACCACATTGTAGTAAAAGTTTTTAGGTTTATCTGATGGTATTTCAAAATTATATAGTGTACTTTTTATGATGACATTGTTAAATTATGCACTGCTTTAAACCTGAATTTGAAAGGCGTTCCTACGACCTACGTATGAATTTATCCATTTGTTCCAGAGGCGTCATTTAGGGGGGGCAGGGGGGGGCCATGGCCCCCCCTGAGGTTTGACTTTTCAGAAAATTAAGAAAAAGAAGGGAAAAAACTAAGAAAAAAAGTGAAAAGTCTCTTAAAATATAGCTAAATTTCCATTAAAAAGGCAAAAAACTTACAAAATATAAGAATTTTTAATGAAAAAGGTAAAAAATGGTGTAAAAACGGTGATTTTGTGTTTGCAAAATGCAAAAATTGTCTAAAAACGGTGATTTTGTGTTTGCAAAATGCAAAAATTGTCTAAAAACGATGATTTTGTGTTTGCAAAATGCAAAAATAGTCTAAAAACGGTGATTTAGTAAATGCAAAACGAAAAAATTTCGCGCGACGGCTAATTAATTTTCTTCCACTTTCACTTTGGCCCCCCCTTAGCAAAAGTTCAAATGACGCCCCTGGTGGGAGTAGATTAATAAGTATACTCAGTGTAAGCTTATATTTTTCTAATACCAGCATAATGAAGAGTAATGCACCATTACACCTCCACTTGCTAATTTTACCTCACCATACAAATTTAATACCACTCACTTTTTACATCAAATTATACACACTCTACTTAAAACATCGTTCATATATATTTAAAATAATAATGAAGAACCACCATAAAGAATCGCCCTCGAAACCACAAAATATTATGTTGAATAATTTCACATTATAAAACTTCTCGTTCGTCTATATTATATCCCAAGTCTATGTATAGTGATGTAGAACAAGCATTGCACAAGAGGATGGTCTACTGCTTTTCTCTATGTACTTGAATCACAAATCCCTCAAATCTTCTCTAACAAGCAACCAAGTAAAATGGTGGTCAACTTGAATACAGTATTTAGTATATATATACATTAACAAGAATGCACGTTTTTCAAATGTGTTGTCCAGAGAGAAACCTTTTCACGTAGTAAATCCGCTTATACACATTTTAAGTCTACTTTCGAGCTCTATAGTGGTACATTAGTGAATAGTGATGGAATTTTCTAAGATTATGTGTGTTTTATACATACGAATGCATTATTATAATTACTTCATTTGCAACGTATTCAAATGACCGCCAAGTAATTCTGAAGTCCAGTAGAGTGCCGTGGTGAACGAAAGTGGAGAATCGGAGAGAAGTTGTATATATTTTCGTATAAAACAAGTATGTACACTTCAAGCAAGTGATTACTTAAAAATTATTGCGACAATGATATTACGATTCTTCTTTAAAATAATGCAAGTTAATGTAGTGTAGCATTATGATGGAAATGTGAATTGTCAATTGAAAATGTTGGAGTGATGTCGTGATAACAATACTGAAAATGAAAAAAAAAAAAAAAAAAAAATGAAATGTATGGTGTTCTTCAGGAATAATATATTTCATTTCAAACTTTTTATCGTGTTGTCATAGAAACTTAATGACTGCAATAATTTACACTAATATGTAATGAAATCTCATCTCTAATAAGAATTATATCTCGAGACAACACTATCACATGACTGTAATTGGCCGTAATACTGTATGTTGATGAACAGCAGATTTAAAATACAAGCTGGGAATGCAATTAGAATATTTTTATTTTGTATTGATCTCATCGAACCAAAATAAAAGGCAGAAAGTGCTTTAAAAAAGTGATTGTATTAGTTTATAAGGCGATTAAAACATTGTTTACAAAAGAAAGAAAAATTATTAACGAATTTATGATCAACTTTGCTTATTGAATATTAAAAAAATCAACGTTCCAACTCTTTTAAAACTGTGTTTTTCCTGCGGTGGACCCAGCAGTTTTCTCTCTTCACCTCCACGATGTGTTTTAACTGTATCCGGAACTGCGTTTGAAAGCATGAGGTCCTTTCTGTTCTCATTGTAGTATGGAACAACAGCATTTTCTACTTTAACGAAGATTCCTACTTGAACAATAACAAAAGCCACTTCATCGATTTCTTTAATGGCCGTTTGAAATTGTGAGCACTGAGCAGGAGTAACCCAACTTCAGAAGCATTTCTTTATTTAAGTTCTGACCTTTTATTATAAAATGTTAGACAGATATTGCTTTATATAGGCTATCACTTTATAGGTTTGCAAAATTCTCCATGAAGGTAAAACATTAGTAATATTTAAAAAAAAAATTGAGAGCCATGTAAGTTATTAATATTCTTCATAAGCACCAAAAAATGAAACTAGAACTCTTTGACACACTTTATCAAAATATAATTACAATTGTCTTATCTATTCATTTGAAAGTAAATCGAGAATAAAATCTGCCATATAAAATAAAGGCGATAAAATTAAACTACACTACAACATTCAGTTTCAATCATGTGAAGATAATTTAAATTAAAACTTGCAATTTCGCTAGGTATCCCAACAGTTATTGGGTATAATAATAAATTAAAATAATATTATTGCTGTGATATTTTTAATGAAATCAATGATATATCTCATGTCCCCCCCCGGGCACTCGAAGCATTGCTTGATCATACCTCTCGTTGTAAACAAATGCAAATCATGGGATATCCTCATAGCTCTTGTGGTTTTACAACTGAGAACACTAACGATTTATATTTTTATACAAATACAATTGACTTAAGCAATTTTGACTTCGACAAGCTCCTTGTCGATTTCTCATACTTTCGCTCAAGTGACTCTATATAACAACTTTATATTTATGAATAACAGAATTTGATTATGTTTGCTAAAAACACCTGGAGAATTGTTCATTACAATATTTATTTTTCCACGAATGAAAGCATAATATAAAATTGTATATAAAAACCTATTATCCTTCACTTGATAATACTTCTATTCTGAAATTGAATTTAATTAAACTCGTTTCTGTCCAGCACTATTATGATATTCACAAATGCAGAGTCATCTTTTATTCATTATTGTGTTATTGTAATTAACAGTAACACAAACTCGTGAAGACACCCCATGAAGCTCGTGCTTTGTCCTATTTGCTGCCCTCATACAGCGAGAGATATCCTGGAGTGACAATTGTTCTGAATGTGACAGACATTTGATTATTGTCATCACATCATTTCGATTCGTTGTGTTTTTGTATATACGTGGTGCGATCAAAAAATAATAATTTGGTAAAAAAAATTGACTATACAGGGTGTCCTAGAAAGATCGCAACACATAAATATTTCGTAAACTATGAATTTTAGAATATTAGTGTAAATTTGCAAACTTTTAGTAAAAATTCTGAATTTTCAGATGCCACAGACTATTTCATTATAGGTATATCGTGAAACCATGCCAAGATGCCAAATTTCTTTAAAAAAAAATAGGGAACAGGTATCCTGTCTGTGGACAAAGTTTCAGAGCTTGAAATTTTAGGTTCAACACATTTCACTTAATTCTCAACTAAACATATTTTCCCGACTCCTTCAATTCAGCAAAAATTCACCATAAAGGAGAACATCAACTACTGACTAGGTGTTATATTTCCCTTTTATGTCAGTTTTGCTGTATTTTTGGGTCTGGAAAATAAGTTTAGATAAAAAAGTGGAAATGATGTGTTGAACCTAAAATTTCAAACTGCAAATTTGTCCACAGATTTGGCATCCCTGTATGGCACTACGATATATTTACAATGTAATGGACTATGGGATCTGAAAATTCTGAATTTTTTTTTCAAGTTTGCAATTTACCGCAATTTACACTGATATTCTAAAATTCATAGTTTAAGATATATTTAGGTGGTGCGGTTTTTCTAGGACACGCTGTATAAAGATGTGTACATCATTTCATTCACTGTAACCCAGCAAGTGCAAAATTTTCTTTAAATTAAAACACTTCAAAATATAATTACCAGTACATTATGTTACACTAAAAGCTCTTTATATTCTACTCATGAATGTTAGAGTTAAAGTACTTTAGAATGATAATCTACGGTATAAAAATTACGATAGATGACGGTAATATGTATAAAGAGGGAATTAAAGTCTCATAACTGATTTCACCATTTGCTCTCAATAATAAACTGTTCAAGTTTATTATGTTTATGCCCCAGAAAGTAGTAGCAAATTTTTCAGATTAGCACTGATCTTAATTTCTAATGTTCCTGTAGCCAAGGAGACACTAACAAAGAGTAATGATGAAACTCATACAGGATTTTAAAAGTGAAGAACAACTGAAATAAAAAACTAATAGTAACCCTAAATTTACAACTAAGCAAATACTGGGTGACTTTAGTTCATTTCGAAAATGACAAAGGTCATCAACCATTGAAAGACCCACGAGTTTCATATTCTTTGTTCAAAAATAATTAATCTGTTTCTACTTTAATTAATGAACCCATTATGCTATTCTTCACACAATATATTATAATTATTTTAATTTCTACCCATAATGAACATCCCTTTCGTCCCCAGCTTTGAATTCATTTGTAAGATTTCTATTTTGCATTCATCTACAAAGGCGGCTCATTGTCCGTTGCGAAATATTATTAATACATCCATTACTGAAGTCAACAGAAACCATATGAAGGTTTTTATTTACTAGTCGTAATAATAATGATAATCTACGAAAATATAACTTCAAAAATCAGATAAAAACGGAGTGTCGCCTTTTCATATATAGGCTAGCTAAGAGTGATAATGGGGAATATTTTTAAAACAAAATTTGTATGTGTAGAGAAATATTATTTAATCTATTTTCATTAAAACGTATTGAAAAAGTTTAGATATTGATGTATACTGTATATTTTTCTAACTTTTCTTTTAAAAAAAAATTTCGAAGTATTTTATACCCTGGTACGTCAAAAACATTATGCCTTAATCTTTTAATCTGCAGCAGTTCGAAACTTTAGTAGAAAAATTTCATTTCGCGCTTTAGGATAAGCAAGAAGTAAAACATTTAACAGTAAGAAATTAATTTTTTACTTATTCGAACCATCAAACTGTATCAATATATTCTGAACGATCGAACTTCGAGCACGATAATTATCAACTGTTAATTAAAATAACTTCCTATGTATAGCAACACCACACTAATTCTGCGAAAATGCACATTGAGTTCTACAGCACAACTATTTTGTATTACAGAGTTTTATCCACGGCCTCTTTCCCATAATTGCCTGCCTTGTCATGTATTGGCCAATTAATTGGAAAGTGGAGGGATGAGATAAAGAGACGGGGGGAGAGGGGGGAGAAAAGATCCCTTCTTAGTAGCAACCAATTACCGAGGAATCAAATATATCACAGATTCTATGATGCTTGCTAATATAACAAGGATTTTCCTTTAGATAATATAGATAATTGTACTGGAATGAAGAAGGTATTAGATAAATGGGGTTTCATATTCGACGCGATCGAAAAAAAAATGAGAGTTTGAGAAGGCGTTTGGTTGTGAAGTGGGTGGTCTATTTGTTGACAACACTATAGTTCTGCATAATATTGGAAAGCAACTAATTAGTTTACTGTATGGCTTTACATTATCATTTTCTATTTGAAGAAATGCGAACGACAAGGAAGTGTACGAGGTGTTACCCCTAAGTTTCTGATATTTCTTATGAAGATATTAAATTACATACTCCAACTCCTAATTTTCTTCGCTACCTTCAACATAGTTCTCAAGAGGTTGATTAGAGCTCTATCCTGTTTGACCATTATCCTTTGGTTTTCTAAACAAGTAGGAATAGACCATAGACGTTGAATTCGGCTGAAATATGTTAAAAAAACTAAAATATTGTGGTCAATGACGATACTCCTTTAATGGATCTCGCGCGGGAAGTCTCGAAAGGAAATAACCAGCTTGAGAACTTCCTGGATTTCTCTCAATGGAATCCTGATTCTTGAAGAGCTTTTAGCTTCTGAAGAGACCTTCACCTCGTGGACTTCGAAGAGAAACAAGTTATTCTTTTTTTTTTTTTTTTTTTGAGAGAGAGAGAGTTGAATGAATAAATGATTTTTTATTTGTTTCAGGCTGCTGGTGTACAAAAAGTACACAAAATACAAAGTATATAATATAAACAATAACGTACACTAACAAAATACATTTTTAATAATAATTTACATATATAAATAAAATATACATAAAAAATACAATAAAAAATATAACGCTATAAAGCTATAAAATACGCTCAAAGTTCAAAAGAATATTATAGTGTAGGGGGGCTTCGGGATCGCATGATGAGATCATTTTATTTTCGTAATAAAATAATTTTCGGGAACTTCTAGTTGTGGGTTATTTTGATCCCGGACGCGGTTAACCCGTTTGGCTGAACCGTACGTAGGGTTCGGTGCGGTTAGGGACACGCGTCTCCCTAGCGACAAAAACAATTTATAATCCTTTTTCTTGACGGGACCCTTAAATTGTTATCTTATTTTTATCTTGTTCCCCTAATATCTTTCTTTCTATTTCAGGTCTGTTGCATTGCGGCTTCGGCGGAACATCGAGTTACCCATAAAATCCTTACTGGGTTAAATCGGCGGTAGTCGAGACCGAATATCGGATCGGTCTTTATTTGAGTCGATTCGCTAATGTTCGAGGGTAAGTATCAACCGATACAGTTCGATTAAACATTACTAATTCATCCTGTATTTCTTCTCGTTCCAGCTTCAACGATCTTCAGCAAGTGCCACGCCCTAAAACGGATCAACTGGAAAAATCGTCTAAGTCGAATATCGCATCCGATCGAGTCGGGAATTCGATAAAACTTACATGAAACGTCTTCTAATAAAATCGGCTTTCTTTTAAGGCCAAGTATGTAACAATTGGCCTATTATTTCCTCATTTTATAATTTCCATTGCAGGAGCACATACGAAAGTAAACCAACAAGTTCAAACGTTGAACGGACAAGAATTTATTGTAACAAATTTGCATATAATAAAGTTACAATAATGTAATAGATTTGTTTTAATATGGTACTAGATTACATCCTATTTTATTATAATTCTACAACTGTTTATAGATTTTAAGGTATTTAAATTTACACATGGTTATATTGTTAATAGATAAAAGCAAATTATTACCCTTTACATATATCAGACTCATACTTTTATTAAACTTCAATATTTCTCATTCATTCTGACAACTTTATAACAAAAATATTCAGAGTTCATGTTTTTACTCACATATTGTTTGTTATGGCACTTTCTTTATATTTTATTTATTGTTCGAAGCACTGATAAAAACTGTCTATCTCCATATTTCCAACTAAGTGTCTTTTTCACTGGTCTTCGATAGGCTAGCAGTATTCCATTTACCATCTTCTTCTACATTTTCTCATTAATAATAAATTGATCGTCCTTCCAGTCATTTTCATGTCTTTCAGTATTGATACAACCACAAAAACTGTTCTTATTTTCGTCTTTCTCATAGCTATCTTTTGGCCTCTCTTTTACGTTTTCGGGTACTAGATGCGTATTTCGTAATAAACTATTTTCGCACCTTTCGGTTATGCAACGGAACAATCGCTCTTCTGATTGGCTAACGCTTCGCGCGCTTTCTCTTCGTGTGGATAAAAGTGAACGAGGGGTAGGCGCCCCTACATCCACCTGGCGATTTTTACCGATTAGGTCAAAATTGGCAAAAGACGGGGCGCAATGTCATTTCAGCTAACTTCCACTCGCTACAATCTAATTCTCATTCCATAACTTCAACTTATTTTAGGCAAGACCCCGGCGGACGTTATCATCTATCTTCTCCGATTTCCCTACGGTACTTCGACTGACCCCAACCGATGCTTTCTTCCTTATTTTCATTTTCGTTCCAACAACTTCTCTGCTTATCTTATCTCGTTCTTCTTTCGTTCGCTATTTTTCTTTCGCTTTTCCTCCATTACTCTCGCTTTTACTTCATTATCCCAAACCGATGCAAACAGACGTGGTTGCATGTTAGAGGGTACGCATAACTTCCAGGATACTCGCAGTACCTGGCCGCAACGCTCGATAAGCTATCTATTCCGACTTTCTTTCGTTTTCGTATTATTTTTGTTTTTGTTTTGGGTTTTGTATCTTTTTATCTTTTCATTCTTTTTTCTCTTTCCCATTTTATTCATTTTCAACTTCAACAAACTTTTACAATACAGAAACAGCTTCCATAAAAATTTTTATTTTTACAATTTTAACTTTTTATAAAATTAATAAAAATATTTAAATATTTTTACTCTGAACTTTTACTTGGCACAGCTGTTTTATGACTGGATAGGAGATCACATGAAAATACTGAATATAAACTAAAAATATAAACTAAAAACTATTATAAACTTTCAAAAATGATAAAAATTAAAATTTTATCAAATTACGATCGCTCGAGGGAATTTCTCGACGACGCTATTTGCTATCTGCTTCAGTGGTGTTTTCCTTCGCTTTATCTTTCGCTTCCCACCAGGCTATAATACCTTGTAGATCAGCGTTATTTTCTTTCAACCGCTGGTTTTCTTTTGACAGATATTCTTTATGACGTTCGCTTTCTTCAAATAGACGCTCTCGTTCGCGTAAAATGTCTAGCAACCGTACACGTTCCTTATGACTTTGCATGCTCTGCTTCATCATCTCTCCTCTTTCCTTTTCACATTCGCTTAAAGCTCGTAATATATGCTCGTTCGAAAAACAACTCGGATTGCGAATTACCGTCTCGGCATTACTTCTCGGCATCTCATATTTCTTGTTCGGATTCGCCGGTCTTTTTTGTGCATCTATTTCGATATTTCGGGGGCGTTTCGGTATTCGTATTATTTCGATGGGTGATCCCTTTTCTCGTATCCATTCTCGTCTCGTGTTTTCGCCGGCTATCTTGACTTCCCGAAAACGGTCATATCCCCCTCGTCGTTGGTAGTCCTGCTCTTCACTTGTTAAAACCTTCGCGTCGCTTCGTAAAGCACGCCTACGTGCCAGGTAAGACTTTAGATCTTTGTGATCTACCCTTTCCGCCAAATCGACTACTTCTGTATCGTCTCCTATTTCACGGTCACTCGAAAGTTCGTTTCCCTTGTCGTCATCCGCTTCCGCCAAGTCCTTATACCCGTAAAACAGACGTCCTGTTTTCTCGTCGAGATCCAACTTGTCGGGTTGCTCGTGTTGAGGCTTCTCGTTCGCACGTCTTAACATTGGTCTGAATTCGCATATTTCACTCGCACTCGGCCGAATGTTCGTTTCGGTTTTAGCGATAGTCTTATTATTTGTTTTCGTAGTGTCGGTAATGTTGGATGGTTCCATTTTCGCTCTAATTTTATCGATTGGCCACGAAGCACGCTCTGATGATCTTTCCAACAGCGCAGACGATTCCAAAATGGCCGTCCTGGCTCCACTCCCCCTTTCTTCCTCCCACTCTAGAAGTAGATGTCGATAGTGTGTTCTTTG
>JAQIWE010004558.1:0-10662 GCA_034698565.1 Campodea plusiochaeta
TTATTATTATTATTAGTGGTCTGTTAAGGTCGCATCTATATTAACGGCGATGGCGTTTAATTCTACTTGTTAATAATGTAAGGCACAAGAAAATTACAGAAAACAAAAAAATCATTAGATGCAGGTAACCCTTTAAAATATTGTAGAATAGAATTAAATGCATTATATCGACATGGATAATATTAATGAAGTAATCCTAAAATATTTTGTATATCCGTGTGTAGTATAATAATGTGACGTCTTATCATTACCTGTCGGCAAAGTGAAGGTCATAGGGTACGGTAGCATGTGTGTGATTCTTCACAGAAATATTCTGTTCGGTGTTTTTCCATTCTCGACTTCCTCCTTTATCAAAAGGATGGGAAATACATTAGTATTATCTTACTGGCTCAAACTCAAGAAACAGGAGGTACTATACTATTCATTCGGAATGACGAAAATTTTATTTTGTGAAGTTGTTTATGCTTATGAATATAAAATATAAACTTAAGAAATATATTTTTTACACGTTTTACAGGTTTCTACGGGAGGTCATTCACGGGAAATTATTTATTTTTTCCTCTCTTTTTTTGCGCACAATAAGACGTTCACTGATAATTTTATTCACAATAATTACTGTATTTTATTTACATTTATTTCAGAAATATGATTGAGAGAATTGTAAAGTAGCTTTTAATTGAACTCAGTACTAAAAACACCAAAACGCAACATAAAAACACACAAATAACTAAATCGAAACAGCACCAGAAAGTAATACTTTCAAATATAAACAAGAAGAAAATTATTTCCCCTTTATTTTTGTGTGGTATCTTAGTATTCTCCTACATTCAAAATATGATACTTCCAAATTAAAAAAAGTTAGATATTCTAAATGCTGAACTTTTTTTTTTTACAAGAGAGTTTATAATATCAGCTATATATAGTGAGTTCTGAGAAAATTAGCAAAGAATTTGGAATACTTGGATTGTTGGATAGATGACATTTTTATATTCGAAAACTAGGTCTGTTTTGACTACGGAACTTTTGTTATGTGTACAAACTATTACAATCTTGATAATTTGATTATAATACGCCTAGTGTTTCCGGAGAAAATTAGTCTTACAGTTTTGACTTGAAGATGAAAGTTAAAAGAATAATTTAAACCTAAGTCCGTTTTGACGACTGAACATACTTTTATGCGGCTATGCTAATACAATCCTGAAAATTTGATTAAAATCCGCCAAATGGTTCCGGAGAAAGTCAATAAACAAAGCAGAACTTTGAATGTGTAAATTTTAAATTCGAAATCTACGTTAGTTTTGACTAAAGACCGTTTTCATGTGTACAAACTATTACAGTTCTGAAAATTTCACTAATCCGCCCTGTGGTTCCGCAGAAAATAAGAGTTAAAGTAAAAAAAAATCGAAATCAAGGTCAGTTTTGACTACTGAACTTTTTATATGGCTATTCAGATACATTCCTAAAAATTTGGTTGGAATCCGCCAAGTGATTCCGATGATATTCAATGAAACATGAAAATACCCCGAAAATGAAAACAGGAAATCCGAAACCTAGGTCGATTTGGACAGATTTCCGAATAGGCTGAAGCTATGCACTATGCATCCTGAAAATTTGGTCAACATCGGACGAGTGGTTACGGAGATAAGGGGGAGGGGACGGACGGACGGACAGACATGATCGTCCTATAAGCAGTCGCCAATATACTCAACATAAGCTTAATTTCTCAGTTATTTTGTCAATGAAATCTCTTTTAAAAGAAAAGATACTTTATGCTGTACTGTATTCACAAACATTATTTCCACCGGCATATCCTTTGAATTTATAAAATCCTGACTTAAGACGATAACTGTCAAAACACAGTGTGTTTACATGTACTTACAATTACCTAACAATGATTCTTTGAAAAGAAGGATTAAGATTACAATTGGAAAATCACCAGTCTCAAGGATAAACCCGCCGCTATGTTTTGCCGGTAGACTATAAATAATGTATGTGAACGGACTATATACACGTAACTTAACCAGATTTACAAAGATCTGAATATCGGAATATTTTCAACTGGGGGGGCAGCCCTGTTGCAGAAAATATTTGCTTACATATAAAAAATAATTGTTATACTGCAATAAAGGCATTATATACCTTATAAGTACTGTATATAACTTTTCTTTATTATACAGTATAATAGCCCGTAGTTCTGAAAACCTTTCTTGTATAGTTAAATACAACATGTCTTTAAATAAAAGTTTTTATAGTCACTAGTAACAATAATATAACTATCTAATTACTGGAAGTGAGATAATTAATTAAATCAGATTAGCAGTTTAATAGCTGCAAAGTAATTTGTAACAATATTGTTATAGCGCAATCCCCAACAAGTCTGCAAAATGTCTATCAAATATATTTATTACTATTACTTGTATAATAAAATATTATTATGATCATTCTGATGTGATAAAACTTTAAGATAAACTTTTATGTTCGACATATTTTAGATAATACAAAAATGTATACAGGAATTAGGTGAGGTGGAATACTAAACAATTTTGGATTATTATAAATTAAAAAAAAGATTTAAAAGAGAATTATGTTTATTCAAATTAGAGATACATATAACAAAACTTGGAATTCATTTATTTGCTATTATTACAAAACAATTATTAACGATCTTCAAATATATTAGTATTAATTACTGTTAAGAATTTAATCGATAATAATTAAAATTAGTGAAAGTACATATATTATAAAAGAGCATTAGAATAACTTAATAAATTGAAAAATTGAGTCAGGAATTAATAAGAACAATATTACTCTCTGGAATCTAGACTCTAGTTTACATTGAAGTGGTAACTTTTTAACAAGTGATGATATGAGTTTACTCCTACTGTTCTTAGATCAGTATAAATACACAGTTTCTGCAAGATGCATATTCTGCAAGATTATTCTATTCTGCAAGATGCAGTTTCTGCAAGATATACACAGTTTCTGCAAGATGACGTGCTCTTCCACATTAAGAACTTATAATAATATTGTATCTGAAAAAAAAATCTAGTTGAATAAAATAGGACTACTAAATCCGAACAGTTCGCAATAATTTTTCCAAAACAAATTTTTGTTTTTTATAGTGGAATATTTGTTATAAAATTTATTGTTTTGATTTGAATTACAGTGAAGTAAATTAGCACCTGACGACGGAACCAAATGTTTCAAATGAAATTCCACCAAACATACGTGTAGAAACAAATAGTTGCGGTATATTTTCATACCACATGCCTGCAGATTAAGCAACAAATTTTCGGCGCTAAAGAATTTGCTTTATCCAGGAATCAAGTATTTAATCTTTGTTTGTGTAGTGCACTGGAAAGAAAGTGTAAATAGTGACCGTTCTGTGTAAACTATACTTAAAATGTGAGTTTCGGTAAAATAATTTTTAATATTTTTCTCTTTGTTATTTTTTGGAGAATTAGCATTTCAGTATGACTTTTTATTATTATTATTTATTGGAGAAATTCACAAAATTAGTGTTATTATGGCAAACATATCTAGCTTTTAAAGTGATGATTTCTAATCATAATTTATACAAGTACTGTCATATTAGGTAATTACTATTAGATGTAAATAATTTAGAGCAATAAAAGCAAACTACGCATTAACACCGTTATAATACAATGTACGAGGCTGAAAGTTCAATGATTGAATGTTGGGACATAAATGTTTCATAGAGGGAGGTACCACTGAGTTATTTACTTATATTGCTTTATCGCCTTCGAAAGTTCGAATGGCTTCTTTGGGCTGCATTTATAGAATTTCAAAATTCTCTAAGTGGACAGTCATGAAGAAATATAGTCTTAAAAAAATTACTGCGAAATCTTTTGCACCATTTTTTATTTATTTTAGTCAGCATACTCATAATTATCCAGCACATATTCACTTTTGTTAAACAATGTAATGTTTATTTTCAATAACTTTTAAAAATTGTGTACGCTGACTACCCGTTTTCCTGCACAGTTCTTCTTCCCTTGAGATTTCAAGTAGAATAGAAAACGAAGGAAGTGAAAGCTGAAGAATACGGAAATCGTGTGTATGAAAACGAGACCTCACACTGATTTAAAGTACCAGTAAGCGTTTTACAGAATTTTAAAATTCATAACCATATTAATTACAGGGATAAGACTTTACGTAGTAATCTTCGAATAAGACGCGAAGGCTTCATTTTTTCGGGATTTTTCAATTGAATAACATTGTACTGCTGTCTCTGATGGTGTGCGCAATTAATTAGCACTCTACTGTGTAAACAAGTTTTCACGTTGATATTATTGGAGAACTTGATATTATCAGTCAGAAACTTTGAATTATTTCCTAAGCAAGATATATTTAAATGTAGGATGTTATAAGGATTTTACAAATTTAAATTTTATTAACTTATGATAATTTTTTATGTATACCACCAAATTTTACAATTAAAAATATGCTAAAATATGACTTCTGTACAACATACTTCAGTATTAAAATGAGATGTAAACAATGTAAATAATTTAAATTTACAGATCATATGACTTTATCGCATTCGAGTAAATTCAAACATAAAACATGTGGACTTTGTGATTCTGTAAAACAACAACCGACAGCTACTGTAAAATATGCTTTTTTCACAATTTTACTTATTTTGTTAAAAACCAGTTTATTACGCTGTTAAAATTTCAATGAAGTCGATTCCCTTATACTCTCTTTTATTCTTTTAAACAGAATGAAAAGGTTAAACCAATTTCTATTAAGACTATATTTGTGATAACCTTTTCCTCGCCTCAGCGGTCAAGAGATTGACCTCTCCATCACCTCCTCTTGACCTCACATACATCAAACCTTCTCACAACAGTATGTGTGAACCCCAACACTTCTCGAACGTGAAGTTACTTTCTTTCTCTTGTTTTATAAATTTCTATTTTCCTTCAGAGCGACTGATATTGTTTTTAGAACATTGCTGTACTGACTCCTGTTACTTGTTTACTTTAATTAAAGAATGATGAATAAGATAGTCGTTAAAATTAGTTGAAGCGTTCATTATTTGTTTTATTTAATTTTCGATTAATTAAATACTTACTAAATTATAATGCGACTCTCAATTTATAATGCCACCGTGTCATATTTCGATTTCGTTTAGGATTTGTTGTAAACTAAATTAAGATGTAATACAAATTGGAATTAAAAACAAATGATACCATATAACAATTATAACCTTTCCATAGACAACATTTCCAAATTTATTATGTTCATTTTATGAGAAAATGTTTATTCATCAAAAGTACATTTCTTTCATGAGACTTAGTGGTCTTGATCAATTTTGCCTATTATTTAGTTTTTAAATAGCTCTTACAACTCCTATTTCAATGAATAACAAAAGTACACTATAATATCCGATAAAATGGTAAATTCCTTAGAACATCGGCAAATACTTGGATAATTTCATTAAAATTTTTGGATCATTAATTATATTATAATATTAACATTTTATATATTTTTAGACATATAATATTAATATCAACGTTTCAGATAAACTACACTTTTTTCTGTATGTTTCGAAAATGTTGATCATTGTTTTGTATAAGCATTTTTTTTTTGTAAAGGAAGCAGGGAAAATAAAGAATCAATATTATTATATTAAAGGGGTTAGAAATAAAATAAAAAATTAAACCAAAATAAAGACTCTTTTTTAATTATTGGAAAATTTTGATTAATAAACATTTCATTCTTGTTAATTTGGTGCTAAATATTTTCGAGTATAGATACTAAAACATAATATACAAACAAAAGGATTGTGAAGTTCATAAAACAATTATGATAGCTTATTTTTAATTGAGACAAAACTTATAGAGAAAAACTATACTTCGAATTCAGAAACATTATCTGAAACAAAAAGCTTACGTTTATGTTTTGTTTGTTTTAGGTTAAAGCAAGTGGATAAATCTGTGCAACCAACAAGCTCCCAATACTGCAGATGTTCATCATGAGAAAATTGAAACGTAGACAGAGGTAAGATAAGAAAGAACAGTTAGGTCTGTTTGTTTTGGTATTCACTGCAATGTGATTATACTGCTGTATGTTTACATACCGAAGGGTTAAGGTGAAGGACAAACTATACTGATATTGCATTGCATATTATGAGGATAACGGAATGTAGGTGAACCGACTTCTCATTATAAAGTCACTAAGGATTTTATACTTAATTTAGGGAGATTTCCTGTATTAATTAATGTATATCAAATTAAGTTTTCATTTGGGAGTCAGCGTAATTTTTATTTTTTCAGTGGGTGACAATTAATATAAAGTTTCGAATGAAATAAATGTAATTGCCTCTGCAATTATATCAATAATATAGTTTGTAAAATTATATTTTAAAGTAGCGATATTATAGTACTTCTCATTTCATTGATTACACATAACATAAAGGAATAGAGATTTTAGAAATTTTAAAGAAATCAATAAAATGTTCATGTGTTCATTTATTTCGTTATTTACTTCCACAAGCTCTACAGCATCTACAACCGGTGGTGTTATTCTGTCATATTACGCCATTTCTCTGTTTTTTGGCTCCTGCTTTCCATCTTCCTTATTCATAAAGAATGATTCAAATAATGTTTTCAAATAACAGATATTACGAATACTATTCCTGTGAACTACTGTAAACAAAAGCTAACTGTTAACTACTGTAAACAGTTTTCAATCGAAAATATTTGTATAATAAATTACTGCTGATCTGATGAAAGTTATGGAATACCGAAACTGTTTCTTGCTACATGTAATGTACTGAGATTATGTTATAAAAAATTAATTAAACAATTTCTCTTTTTAACTACAAAATTTCTCACTCTTAATCTCATCTCATTTCAGATTCCTGAATGAATGAATTTTATATTGTAAAAATGGATGAACCCTTCCCATCAACTGCTTCAAGAAATTCTGATGACATCACAATCTCAAATTACCAAAAATCCTTATGTCTCTCACAACAGAAGGATGATCGCCTAGCCTTCTGCTACGAAGATTCAGATAGTATTTCTACAGGAAATTCCACCAGATATTATGACGTAAACGGAGATCCAACATTTTGCGACGACGTTGCCTATTTTCAACATGAAGGGAATGGCCAGATTCCAGAATTACCTGCAAGTGATTTCAACTTTTCGACGTCTGAGTCTGCTACTCAACAAGAGATAGAAAGAA
The DNA here is from genome assembly GCA_034698565.1 of Campodea plusiochaeta. Taxonomy (NCBI): domain Eukaryota; kingdom Metazoa; phylum Arthropoda; class Diplura; order Rhabdura; family Campodeidae; genus Campodea; species Campodea plusiochaeta. The sequence continues at coordinate 7,219 of JAQIWE010004558.1, forward strand.
TGAATTATTATCGTAATGATCAATTTCCTACTCAAATAACAAACGGATGTAGTGAGAAAGAAACGTATTCTTGGGTTTGTGAGTCAAAACAAAGTCCAACATCAACCTCATCTCCAACTTTGTTGTCACCATTACTTCATTTGCCATATCCTGTACAGACAACTTGTTCACAAACTGTTACTGGTCCATCAAGCACTTCAGGTAAGATTCAATTTGCATAATTTCATCATTCAATTACATTTAATTTTTGTAAGATTAAAGGACTTTTAATGTTACAAGAATGAAAAAATCTTAACTAAATACTGGCTGTATCTGCTAACATTGACTGAACTTATCCAAATTCAAATAAACTAATACAAATACTAAATCAGAATTAGTTTAATTTATATATCTGCAATGACGAATCTGATGTACAAACTTTACAGGTTAAACTTACAAATTTCGTTTTAAAGTCAACATATTTTCCCCGGAGCTAAAAGTGGATGCAGAATTGCAGATATTATATTCCTCTTATGTATTTAATGAATTACTTGAAATTATTAACTTGAACTGCGATCTGGATCTTACATGTTCTTTCCTTGCTAGTTATAAAAAAACTTGATTTTGTACTTTCCAGTTTCCTCATACAACAGCATTTTTCTCAAGTATGTAGAAATGCATACGAATATAAATATTTTAAAAGTTAAAAATTATATCAAACTAAAATAATACTGAGAACAGTACAATTTATTATTTCAGAAAACGTAAATATTATTGACCCATATAAAATAACTCTCATCCACCCCCTCATTTATAAAACAAAAATATTACCAAATAGTTTCGTGTTGTAACGAATGTATTAAGCAACATTCTTCAACCCTTGTTAAAATATCATACATTACTTAAAAAGCATAAGACGTATAATTTGTAAATTTGGCAATTTGATTAATGTATGCATTTTTTCATATTCCGTGTGTGAAGCTAACCGACAAAATAATGAATAGTGACTTTTAGTGATCTTTTCCGTATTAGGGTGCATGGACGAAAAAGAATAAGGTTGATTTATTCCAACATTGGAAACTCCACCCCACTATATAAACTATATATCAACAGGGACGTAACTGGAAAGTTGCGAGTTTGGAAATATTAGAAAACGAAAACTATAAACTATGTACGTTTGGCATACTCGTATGGAGATTTTAGGTTAATATAAGCATAGTATAATTATTTCTTTATTATTATAAAATGAGAGGAGAGGACAGGATGAGGTTTTTATGGAATAACAACATGAAGAAAATTCAGAATTTACTCAGACATGCTATTTAGTCGTTGATTTAAAAACTTTAAATGTTTTATTATATACTTTTGAAATACGAAACAGAAATCTTTCAAAAAATTCTGACCTGTTTTCAATATATATGAACGTCAGATACCCAAATTATACAAATCATGCCTCAAATTCAACTGAAATTATTATTATATTTTATACAAAATTAATTTGAATGTGATCACTATCACTGCTGCAAAATACCTTCCTCTTCACATTAAAATATTTGTGTTTGTTGGTAATGTAATTTCTGATAACTTATTATAAAAGAAATCGGTATCAATATTGTTCAAGTCCTTGCATGTTGAGGATAATGAGAATTTCAAAGTCTCCAAATTAACAGATGTACATGAAAAAATTTCGTTTCAGAATATATTCGTAGTTCACATACAACAAGAATATTGTTAGGTGAATTACACTAACTTTACAAGACTAGAAAAGGAAATATAGATTCGATTCCTTTAGTTCAAATTCGAAATTTTTTATTGCCAATATACAAATATACTAAGAAAATACAAAGTTTATATACCTCATACAATAGTTAACTAAAACTAAATTTATATATTATTCTAATGACGTACTAACAGCCCTATTAAAACACAACTGACTACGATCCTTTTCACTCTTCCCAATATATACTCCAACCAGTGCTTTGTACCTGTTACATGTACGGTTGGAGAGAAACAAAAAGGAACCTCCATTTGCATGGCTGACAACCTATTTATTAGTTCCACTTCACATTTGGTCATCAACTAATCTAATAATGAGTGGCACGATCATGCAGGAGGCGTCTGTCAGTTGCAGCAGATTTTACTCTTTTTTTCTGGTGGAGGAATGCGATTAAAAACATTATATACGAAAACAGAATTACAGGCGCTTGTTCTGGAGGGTGGCTCAAACATTTTTAATAGAATTAATTGACTATATATGTGGAAAAACAACAGCAGTATAGTATGTAGTATAGAAAACTTTTCATTTGTTTTCCACGCCAGAATAATGTTGGCTGTTAGAAGCAGTCAAATGTTTGTTCGTACTTTGTGGCACTTTTTTCTCATTAGAATAATACATTTTTACCTCACATGATTTTCAAACTGAAACAGATGCCCAGTGTATAGTTGTATGTTAGTGCAGCGATCGATGGTTGGTTGCGTTATAGTTATGTTGAGGAGAATTTTTTTATGTATGCATATGTTTTGAAATGGTTTCCACGAAATGTAATTTCTTTTAAAAATGTACCGTTTCTCTGTTTGTTTTTATTAATTCGTGGGTCAAGGCTTCATTAATCATTATGTATAATCTTATTTAGATTTACACTTGTTAATAAAAGTTTGACTTAAAAAACAAACAGTTATTTTCGGTTAATCTATATACATGTATCAAATTTATCACTTCTCAATTTTGTTGCCTTTAGTGAGTTCTGAATAAGAATTTAGTTTGGTACATCTATATAGTTATAAAATTTATTTACCCTCTAAATTTTAAGGAATTTTAACAAAATAGTATAATTGCTTGAGTGTTCAATAATTCTACAAAATTATATATAAACAAACACAAATATTCACTGGTCGATAAAACATTGTTGTAAGGTATACAAATATTACTTTAGTATAATTGAATATAATATAATTATGATATTCAAATTGTAAGTAAAAGAAAAGTTCACACTAGGTAGTAAATTAATCATATATGATAACTACACTTCCTGTTAATTTTCAGATGGAAAACACGAGTAATAATAATATTGTTATGGTCAGATAATTTCATTTCTGAAACAATATTTTACATCGATTTTATAACAAGCGTCCGTAGCAACTTAATCCGTACTATATTTCCAGTTTTACTTGAATTACAATCCTATTGCATTAATTCTTTGACAAATTCAAATCCATGATTGATCTTCAACTGCATTACAAATCTTACAAACAAATTATCTTCGAAAACGAACATCCCCAAGTGTTCGAATACTCTTTGTTTGTAAACAACAATCCACCTGACCAAGAAATTATCTTTCTCTCTGTGGAGTGTTGATAGATCACCCTACTTCACCAATCTATGTCCTCAAATTGTCTCTTAATTCTGTGAATCCCCTTGACAAGTCAGGGATCAGTCCTGCATGCTTCTTTTTCCTTCCATCTCAC
>JAQIWE010004559.1:0-10660 GCA_034698565.1 Campodea plusiochaeta
GCTCAAACTAACAAATATTAAATTCGAAAACAAGGCTTTCATTTTTTCCAGGGGAAATAATATGCTGCTTGTTTATACTAGTTATACTTTCAATGTGCATGTTTGCTGACAAAAAGAAATAAAGATCATGTTATGTTGTTATGTTATACAGGAACATTGGACGAACCTACAATGATATTACAGACTTACTGTAACGTCATCAGTTTTATTATTATTTATGTGATAATTGTGTAAATATTTATCACTCTTACATTAAACTGTACTGCTGGCACCCTATTATTAAATTAATAGAAACATAATTTCCGTTAGATCTTTCCAATATTCCAAAGTTTTCGCAACAATAGCTTCTCAAATAAATATGTTGCTATATAATATCACAAGTAGAATTCACGATAAATGATAAGTACAGACAAATTGATTAATAATATTATATACGATTTTTCAAAAGCCCTCCTTAAAATAAATTTCCACTAACACTCTCATTTACACCATAATAATTATGAAACAGATTGTTAATCTCGATATAAAAAATAACAATTTCACAAAACAATAACGCAATAATAAATCGTTACCATGATTCGTGTTATAAAAATTTTAATATTGCACAATAAATCTTATCTAATTTTTTTTTTCTTTTTTTTCAGACAAACATGATCCAGCTCGATTCCTGGGAGAAGGGGTAAGCTTCAAGGCGAAATTAATAGGAGTTTTGGAGGTTTCAGAGGCGCGAGGAGACCGAGTATGTCAGGAGGCCCTGGCAGAACTGAAGATGGCCATCAAGGCTGCTGGAGAACATAAACAAAAGGTCATGATTTGTGTCGCGATCGATGGGTTGAGAATCAGAGATGAGAAAACTGGGGTGAGTGAACAAAAATTAGAAAAATTTTACTGCTTACTTATAGTATTAGGATCCGATCGGCTGATAATGCTTGTAATAGAACCTAGGTATAACTATAGATTTCATAACGCTGAGCCCCCTAAATAACATTAGAACTCATTTGTTGTAGATGACCCTGATGATGAATTTTGTAAAATTCGAAACCCGGGTCGGTAGAAAATAAATTATGAAAAGAACTCTAAGGCAGTTTTCATTTTACAATTAGAACTCAGATGTTAAAATAATGTAGAAAAACATGTTTGTTATCGTTTTTCAATACTGAAAGTTCAGCAAATAAATGTTTAGGAACATTGTCACCGAATTTGCTTTGTTTTTTGTCCAATGATTGCTTTTCAAACGCTGTTACATTTGCATATATTTTCCACTTACTTGAGTCATAATATTCTGGAATGATTCTAAAAAGAACCTGTGATTTTTTTAAATCCTCCTGAACATTTTACACAGCATCTGAAAACACGATCATCCGTTCATTGCTAATGTTAAAGAGGATCGAAAATTACTTAAACGTGCAGTTTTTTTTCAGTGGGAGGTACCGTTTTCCCATACACAAGTCCCGTTTCACTTTCTTTGTTCTCTATTATACCAGCGTTCTCAAGGGACCTTTAATCTGTGTTGGAAAACAGGCCCTCCCACTGAAAAATAATGGACCTTTAAACATGATTACATTCCAATTCGAAGTCCACTTGCCCATTTTGGGAAAACTTTTAGATTCTTTAAATATATCTCCTACTGCAAATATATTGCAACACACAATAAAAACAGTAATTTTAAATTTTTCAAATAAAAATTTGGGTTTAGATAAAAAGTAAAAAGTTTACGTAATTACATATCCGAAAACAAGTAACTACATTGCTTACCAAACACGAAGAAAATAGGCGGTATATACCAAAACTGATAAAAATAATCGAAACCAATAAAAATTATTTCATTTTTTCCTAGGATTGTCTCTACCACCATCCTGTGCATAAGATTTCCTTTATAGCTCAGGATATGACGGATGCAAGAGCCTTTGGTTATATTTTTGGTTCTCCTGACACTGGTCATAGATTCTTTGGGATAAAGACTGAAAAAGCTGCCAATCAGGTAGGAAAGGAAGTTAGAAATTTGTTTCTGATATTCGTAATGTTTTCAATGTTTATTCCAATGTGAAGAAAATTACTGATTTGGAGAAATATCAGACATGGCATTATTTTATTGTTCAACTCTTAACGTCCTTCAGGAAATGAAAAATTTTGATTTACTTTTAGTTAAAAGTGTTTTCCATTATTACTGCAGATCAGAGTTAGAATGGATCACTGAGTCACCAATTCGAGTCAAAATATAATTATGTAAATAAACATTGTAATAGGTCAACGATTAAGACATGTTACATTTTGATATGAAGTCAATCTTTCTACTATTCTATGAAAAGAACGTTAACTGTACCTTTCTGTAGTTGATGAGTTCGCTGTATTTTTTTAAAAAAAAGACTTCTTTAAGGTTAATACTACCGATCTCGAGCTAATTATTTCGTATTGTGATTTTTAATTATTTCTTAAAGGAAGAAAATATATACGGAAACAAGTAAAGACTTTAAATTATGGCAGAAAAAAAACAAGAAAACATGAATACTAAAAAATCATATTAATCTTTTTTTTTAATCATCATCATCATAAAATGTAGTGTATTTCTTCTAAAAAAATAGCGACTCTATTCTATCCTTACAAAGCATATTGTTTACCAATAATGAATTAGAAAGCATGGCTTAACAAGGCATTAACAAAAATGAGTTATACTTTTAGTATGCGTTATAGCTGAACTACAAAATACAACAAACTACCAGCTGAAATAATCAATTTCTATTTTCCTTATGTTTTCAGGTAGTGATAGCTATGCGTGATCTTTTCCAAGTTGTTTTTGAGTTGAAAAAGAAAGAGATTGAGAGGGCAAAGCAACAGTTACAACATGAACAACAAGTCAAGTTACTATCTGAACCAGTGGTTACAAAAGAAAAAGAAGTAAGAAAGAGAAATGTGTAATATTATAAAATAGTTCATAAATAAGTTTATTAAAAGATTGAAAATAATAATTGTTGAACACTGAAAACTCTATTAGTAATATTGTAATTTAACTTTGACTATCAGATGTTACCACATAAAAAGTCACACCTTGAAAAGTTCAGAACTGAAATTATGATTATTATTATTAATCAAGGATTATTTTTATTTCCTGTTTATTTCACTCATTCACTGTTGCTGAAAGTTTTCAATAAATACAGTTACAGTTTCTTTTTTCAAAACGTAATATGTTAATGTTCACAGTCAGTTCCCATGTTGAAGTAACATGAACAGTTATCATTTTCTTAATTTCTGACTGAAACATTCAATAGCAGAAAATTTCCAAAGATAACATAAAAAAATTTAGAACTAAAGATCTCAGGAGCCAATCATAATGCAAATTTATCCAACTTTCCAGGAACCAGCAGTGGTCATCCCGCTTATCGAAGAACCAAAAATGGAAGCAATAAAAGAGGAACCACGCGAAAACGGTGACGTCACTGGCGCTGCAAAAGTAACCGCGAATAAATCCGGTGGTGCCATCGCCGATTTACTCGATCTCGAAATCGAACTGGACAGTTTACAACAAGGAATCGATCAAATGGAAAAAATAACCCCTTCTGACCCCTTCGGCCCTATAGGTTTCGGGGATGACCCATTTCGAAAAGACCCTTTCGGTGATTCTTTTACCCCTCCTTCTTCGGCCCCATACACCTATAAAGATCCGTTCCATACCGGGCCCTTCTCCCCTCCCCCGACCAGTACCTCGAGTATGGTAAATGCCGGGTATATCCGGGACCCCTTTGACACCAATGGGCAGACCGCCCCTGAAATTGTGAGTGAGTTGAAGTATAATAAATATGCAGTGCTTAGTGATTCGATTAATGTTATGGATAAGGGAGTTGTAGTTTGGAAAGATCCCGCAAGGTCGCCACCACTCGCCATGGAAGAACCAGATCTGTCACAAACGACCTCTCCTGTCATGACCAATAGTGAAACAGAGCAGGTCTGTTTGCATGAAATAAAATACATAAAAAAACTTTCTGTTTGTTGCACATAAAAAGTAATAATTGTCAGATTTAGATAAATTTTTCTCTAATCAACATACAGTTAATAATGCTATTAGAATATGAACACTATAGAACTATACTCATTTATATTTTAAGGATTTTTTTTTATCTCACACCTTAATTATTCCCAAGTTCGTTTCTTAAACAAGATTTCTAAACTTTCAGGGTAAATCAAAACATTTTTTCAGCCAGAAAAAATTTGATGGTGATTGTGAAACTTACTCATTTCAGATTAGAATTTCATATAAACAGTTTTACTTTGATAATATTATAATTGTTATCCATATATTTGGGAACTGCAAACACCAATGCACAAAAGGTGATTGTGTACGTAAGCAGTCGCTATCAGAAATTTTGTTATATTTTGTGATATTATGAAACTATTTTACAGTTCAACTATGAGGTCTTACACGTTAGCACAAAATCACATCTCAATATATATTCCCAAAGAACATGAAATTCATTGATTCTTATTTCTGCATAAAAATGTGATTTTCATTATAATAATTTATTGGTTTTAAAAATACAGTAACTAAAATCGTAAAAGATAAAATACTGTATAACAAGATCGCATTTGTAAACAAATATTTCAATAAATCTTAAGATTTCTTGCTTTTATTTATTGTATATTGTAGTGAGGAATTATCGATGCATATATCGAGTGAGTACTTATGTTATTTATACAATTTCATGTTTCAGAGTTTGCATAGTCAACCCTCCAAAAGCCCAGCTGTGATCGACCTCTTCACAGATTTAGATCCTTTGGGAACAGGAAGGAACAGACCCTACGTCGACAGAAAAGATTTCTTTCATGACCTCAAAAATCCACCAAAGAAGGTTCTGAAGGAACTAATTCTTGGCGATAAGGAGATCATCCCACCTAAGACAGAGCAGGTCGAAACGAGTTCATTTTCGTCCAATGAACAGAAATTCAACCAGGATTTTGTAAGTGGCTTTCAGGAAACTAGTTTAACTAAAAGTGTTAATAATACTTCTGAATTTCAAACTCTTCCGAAATATAATATGTCAACCAGTGATGTGTTCGTTAGTTCTGCTAGTGATACCATTGTCAATGGCAGTTCCTCGTATGGGTCCAGTTCTGTGACTTTTAATGTTTCGTCTGGTTCAGTGACAAATACATTTTCTTCTGATCCTTTTGTAAATAGTGATCCTTTCACTAAAAGTGATCCCTTTGTTGATAACTTTTCGAGTGACCCCTTTGTGATTTCCGGTTTTCAGAAAGCTAACAGTGATCCTTTTAATACTAGTTTTGCTGATTTCACTTTACTAAAAGGAAGAAGTGAAGTTGAAGTAGATGATGAAGGTAGGGCAACCCACTGGACGGGTCCACTACGGGTTGCTTTACCACCTGAAAGTCAAGCTGCAGCAGCACAAGAATCCGATGAATCAATTCCACTCTCAGATTTCCACTCCACTCCCAATTCCTTAACGATTCTTCCACCACCACCAAGAACATTACAGCGTAAAAGTTCACGAGCAAGTGATTCCAGTGATGACGATAAATCAATACGATTGCAGAAACAAACAACAATAACTTCTGGTGCAAAGACATTACCCAGGTTAAAGATCGGGAAACATCTCAGTATCGATTCGGCATCTGATAAACCTATACCACGAATCAGTCCACCTCCTCCATCAATAACGAGTAAGGATAGTAAGACACCACCGTTATACAATCCTCGTGTATCACCTAATCCGGTTGCAACAGCTTGGAGTTTAGGGTTTACGGATTTAAAAAGTCCTCAATCAGCAGCAGCGAAACCAATTGTTCCAGATAATGCGCCAGAACCACCGCCAAGACCAGCATTTATAAAACCACCACCGTTACCACCAAAGAGAATGCAAACATCCACGTTTCCAAAACCCCCAGCTCGCCCGCCTCCAACAGAACATGCACCAATGGAGCCTCCTCCAGTTGATCATTATGCAAGTCTAGCATCGATTTCCTCTGTGAAACAAGACCCTCTGAGTCCGCCATTGCCATTACCACAGAGAAGGCCAAAACTTGATTTCATTGAAAATTTAATACCACCTCAGAGGCCTTTGAAGAATATTATGAGTATAAATCCCGTCGATAAAGAGGATGTCTCAGCTGAGACGCCACCACCAATAAATGTTGAAATAAGTCTTACTCAACTTGCAAGTATGAGTTTGGGAGAGTTAGCAAATGTTCTACAATTACCATCTGAAAAACTATCTCATATGACGATACAACAATTAGCACAACGACTGGCAGTAGTAAATGCTGAAAATAAAAGGAGAAATGAATCCTCAGATAATGATGTTGTTGAGACGTATGAACCATTTATTGAAAAGTTTGAAACTGACTTTTCACCTCCAGGCGAGCTGCAAGATGAAGATAGAAGTGTTCTCCAACCTGAACCTTATGACAAATATGCAGCATTTCGTGAGATTGCAGTTGAAGAAGCTATAGGTTTCTCTTGCTTGAATGTCATGGATGCAGAATCAATAGAAGATACTGAAAAAGATATTGCCGAAGGAGATGCTGATTCTATTGAACCAGATGAAGTAGAATGCATTCTCGATCGCGATGAGATGACCTGTGATATGGAAAAAGGTGAAAGTTTAGATATGCCAGAAGGTGATAGTGAAAAACTAAGCGAAGAGCAGAAAGATAGTTTTGAAATGAAGGAAGATGAAACAAGTATGAGGAATCTCTTTCCATCGGAATCTCCATTTGATGATAATTTTGTTGGTTCTCGAAAAAGTAGTGACAGAAAATCATCTGATTTTACAACTACACAAAACTGGGCTACTTTTGATGATGGGATGAAAACGCCATCAGAACCAGACAAACAGCCAGTTTCTGCAAAGACGTCTTTCAGTGATAAAAGTGAAACAGATGTACCTATTGAAACCAATCATGTTTTACCATTTCCTCTAAAAGAAACACATCTAGCAAAACCAATAACAGAAGTATTAGAAAAAGAAACAAAACCTAAATCTCCTCCACCTGTTGACGAAAAACATCCTTTGAAGCAAACACCCTGGGAAGAGGATAGCCAAGGACCACCTCCTAACTATGAAGAAGAAAAGAGAGATTCTTTAAAAGAAGATCGTCGTAGAAAACCAATGAAAATGGATTTGCCATTTGATGAAGAGGATGAAAAGCATAAGTACTCTCCGAGAAGGGAGAGACATTATTCACCAAGACGAGAACGAGGTTATGTTGCAACACCTCGATCACAAGAAGTGTCGCCATGGGATGAAGAACCACCTGATGGACCTCCATCTTGGGATGAAGAAAGGCGAAAGAAACGATTTAGTAGAGATAGCAACACAGGTGATGTAGATTACCCTCGACGACGTGAACCCTCTTGGGAAGAAGAACGCAGATGGAGGGCAAGTTATAGTCGTGAAGATGTGAGACCTCCTGGTGAAAGGAGACGTCCTCGAGATGCCATAAGAGAGGAAGACTGGAGATATAGGGATCCATCATGGGAGGAACCGAGAGTGAGAAAGGAACGTGAATTTCGAAGAGATCCTTCTTGGGAAGAAAACAGGCGTAAAAGTCCTTGGGAAGAAGAATCATACAGAGAAGAAAGAAGGTGGAGAGATCGCCATTATGACGATGATAGATATGATAGACCACCATATGATGATGAACATTATGGAAAAGATGGGGATCGATATGGATATTATCCAAGAAGACATTACAGATACGATCGAAGAGATCCACGATACGATGATCGCAGTCCTGGTCACAGAAAATCTTATGAGGAAGAACCCCTGCCTCCGTCAATTTCGAGAGAAGAATTATCAAGACAAACAAGTGAAGAAGTTGAGCATTACACACGTAGAAAATCGTCGAGACCTTCTTCAGGTACATCAGATAGACGTTATGCAAGAAGAAAAGATTATGACTTGGACTATCCGGATTATGAAAGAGGAAGATCGAGAGAAAGAGATGGTCCTGATCGTAAAGGATACAGTCCATTCTCACATCCTTCACCCAGAGATGAAAGACCAGGAAGTCGATCATCCAATGAAGGTCATAGCAGGCAAGTTTCAGGTGATGATACACATTCTACATTTAAAGAACTAGATCATGTTGAAATGCGAAGCGGAAGCAGATATCAACGACCACACAGTGGAAGTTCAACAAAGAGTAAAGAAGATCATAGTCTAACCCATGAAATAGAACGAGAGTCTCCATCTGAATTTGGGAAAATGTGGAATAAACCTCATCGACAGTCTCCATTCGAAGATGATTTTGTACCTCCTGAGAAAAAGAATGAACGCCTCCATTCTCGAGTAAGTCTATCTAGTGATGTCAGTGAAAGTGAACATCGTTCGCCACTCGAAGATACAATACATAGACCTAAATTCGACAGCCTTTCTGAAGTTTCTGAATCATCCCCTCCTTCAAAATCAGCTACTCAGTCAGTCGAAGACGTTTTTTCTGCTTCTAGCAAATCAGGAACTCCCGCACCTAATAGTAAAGAATTCGCGAACTTTGATAACGCTTTTACTGCTGCCACTAAAGACATTAAAAAACCAAAAGTGCCACAAGACGATATCTCACGAGAAAGACCTCGTCCGATACGAAAAGGTTCATTCATGAGATCTGATAGCACATCATCGACGCATATTCGGAAATCTGATTCAGTTAATATCTTCCAACGAGATGAAGATCCTTTTGATGATGACTTCTTCGGTTCATCAATTGCTGAAGAAGAATTTGAAAACATTGAAGAATCGTCAGAGGGTCAACAACCGAAGACTGGTTTTGAATGGGAAAGAGCCTTTGATTCGTTTGATTTCCAACAAGAAAAATAGGTATTTTGGAATTTCAAATTATTCAGCATGACAAGAATTAACAGGGAATGCATGAAAAAAATAAGTTGTTTATTTATTTTCTATAAGCTAACTGCATGTTCGTAAACAGAAAATATTGCATGCTCTATACAGAAAAAAATGCATGTACAGAAGGATTAATGCATGTGAAATACTGAAATATTTGAATGATGTAACATAGTATTGAAATTAAATAAATCCTTCAGCAGTTGGGAATATTTCAAATGTAGTTTCGCTTACATATAATAGTATTAGCAATAACTTAAGCGTACATACGTTTTCAGAAATGATTATTAATGCATGTGAAACACTGGAAATATTTGGATCAATGTTATGCATCCATTTCTTTGGTGTTGTTTCCCCTTATTGCTTTTCATGTCCTAGCTTAGCATGTATGCTGATTTTTTATTAATCTTAACCCATTGTAATGCATGTTTAGATCATGTAAATATAGCAACTAGCATGGTATGCCATTTTCAATATAGTATAATTTAAAATCTCAAACTTGTTGTTAAATTATTAATATTAGTACCATTGTCTTTATATAACTCCTATTCCATACAATAATTTTTTAAATAATTTTTATAAATATTAAAATTCTCGAGAAATTATATTTGGATATCATGGGCATTGCTGAAAGCGTTCAGGAATGCCTTTGAACGAAACTTATAAAATATATAACAAAAACTTAAATAATAACTTTTGAACTTTAAAATGAAATTTTATCGAAATTAACTCTTTTACTTTGCCAAAACGTTTAAGCTAAAAGAATATTTTTTCTTTACTTTTCAGACTCTACCATTATTGTTAGATTTATCAGAATTTGACCCCTTCATACACCATTAAAAAGGTAAGCTCACATTGTACAAAAATCGTAATTATTTCAATATCATATAATGAAAATAAGAAATATTATTGTATGAACTTCATAGAAATTTTTCAAACAAAATATTCTTCATTATATACAGTGTCTATAATATTTCAATTTAAAATAATAAGATGACAAGAAAGGAGAAAATATAATTATAATAAAAATTAGTGTTTCCATACCCAAATTTTTTGTACCCGGGGAATACCCGAATTTGCTTGTATTATTCTATAGCTAGTGACTTATAGGTCTGACAAGGTAGTGCAATATGTCGTTGGAATCAGCTCATCAAGACAAATTCAAACATGTATAATATTACCTGATTTTGTACACAATGAGCCATTTATTTTAGAAAAGAACAAGGATGAGTTTTAAAACTTCTCAATAATTGAAATTGTTAGCACTTGATGGCTCTAATGAAAAATTCGTTCTATACAAGATATAAAGGTATTTTTGACATCTACTGTAATCGTCTCGTTCCTTTCTTTCCAATGATACCAAATTCGTCATGATTGCATGCACTGTTGTGGAAATAATACAGATTTTCAGAAATGTTCGGTTACCCGTTACCTCAACCATTACCCGGGTACTCGATGAAAACACTAATAAAAATTCAAAGTACTTAACAATTATATTTTCAGAATAACATTATACATTAGCTGGAAGTCAAACTTAAAATATAACGCTGCAGAAAGTACCTTGATATTATATAGTGCTACTTTGTAACTTTGGGGCATGACTTACCAGCTGATTGAATTTAAATAAAAAGCCATTTCAAAAATCGTGATTATTCATAATGTTCACCAGTAGGTCATCATAATTATTTTTCATCCTACAAACAAGTGATTTTGAATAAATAATCTTTTTATGAATCTAATGGGGTTCAACAAGTGCGGTGGCGCAGGTGTAGTTTGAGGGATTTAGCAGAAGACAAATGAACTAAAAATAA
>JAQIWE010004560.1:0-10658 GCA_034698565.1 Campodea plusiochaeta
TACATGCTATGTTATAGTTGCGAGTAAACTATATTGTAGAAATTTTAGATTTTGTACTCTAGTATATCAGATTCCAAGCAGCGGGTAATCTGCATGAGCATCGTGAGGGAAAAGAAAAGAAAATAGTTTTTCTCAGATGCGTTTCATTCTGACCCTAATAATTATAGATGAACGACAAAGTCATTAGATACAAACATCGTGAAGAAGTGAAGTTAATGAAGGTTGCAGAAAAAGAGGAAGAAGATAAAGGATTATCCTGTCATATTTTCAGAATTGTTGAATGGAAAGTTTGTTTACGTTGCCAATAACCCCGTTGATGAACATAAAATGTCTTATCCATAATAATCTGCTCTGGCAAAATATCTGTATGCTACAAACTGGATATTATAAGCACAATAAAGTAAAAACAGAGAATTCCTTGAACCATCTTTACGCACGTAACATTCTAACGTTATACAACTTCACACTTAACGTAATGCACAAATTCTTTATGCTATGTTGTTCTTATAATTATTACAAGACAGAAACAGTTGTATATATTTTTTTTACTATTGATAACATTTTTATATTTCGGGCACTGTTAGGAATGCGTTTATTGTTTGTGTGATGGAAGCATTCAAAACGTGATTTATTAAATTTACTTACAGTAATTATTTATCTAAAATACAGGGTGATTATATATTTACTTCACTTTTATATATAGCTTTATTGCGATAAATTTATACTTACATATACATATTTGGTATTAATGGAATTATAATACAATGGGGTTTGCTCTAGATCGAAAAAAGTTCACGTTTTCAAAATGGCGGCCATTTTCTACTTATAATAACAACAGCCTATTTCCTGTTTCCAATTTTAGAAAAACTTTATTTGTGAAGTTTTAAAGCTGATATTTTGCTATAATTGTCTTGATATAGATATAAAACAGTCTTCAAAATTTCAGAAAAATCTAAGGAGTATTTTTAGAGCAACGCTTTTTCGATGATGAATTTCCTATCCAAATGCACAAGAAGTAAAGTTATTTCATCCTCAGTGTGTAGTTAGATAGGAAATTCATCAACTATGGAAAGTTACTGATGGGAAAGTATTGAAGGAATTTTTCTGAAATTTTGAGGAGTTATTTACATCTTGTCGAAGTTCACAATATTACGAAGTTATTAGAATTTTAACTTTGAAAATAAAATTGTCCTCTACGTTGCAAATAAGTGATGCTTTCATGATGTTTTCATTAAAATCCTGCTGTTTTAAGTTGATTTCAAAAAGGCCGCCATTTAAAAATGATTTTTTTTTTTAATTTCCAAGAAACTCCATGGTCTTATGATTCCATTCATACCAAATATATGATTTAAATTTTTTTCCTAATGAAAATAACTAGTACATCAAAAGCGAAGTGACATTATAATCACCCTATCGTTCTCGTCAAATACTTTTTTCATTTATCAATTTTTCTGTACCCATCAGGAAATCAAATTAATAATGATTCTGAAATAAAGCAAATAATAAAATAATGTTGGTCATTTAGTATGTGTACCATTTTCCCTACTCAAGACTTGAGAAATTTGTTTTGGTTTATTATTTGGGTAATAATCATGTCATTTCCTATTTTATCTAGTACATAATATGAAGATTATGTCACATATTATACGAATTAAAAAAAAAAAAAAAAAAAAAAAATTGTGAAAAGTGATCGTATTAAATTTGTAACAATGCATTTTCTGAGATATTTCTTTTGCGTTATATACAATAAAACAAAAAAGAAAATTAAGAGATTTTAGTTTAATTCCCCTTAACCCAATTTTCCCTTATTGTTTCATTCTAATATATTGTCTAAAATATTTAACAAATTTTTATTAACAGTAATTACAATGCTATTCCTGTACTTTTAATACATCATGAAAGATTCAAATGGATGTTTTCAGATGCAAATTCTGCAGTTTCATGATGCACCTATTACTTGATTTTTGCTTCATGATTTTTAAATATTCTACCACCAAATTAGTTGTATCTAGAACTAATCTAAATTAACCTACTTCGTTTTAATTACAGTCTTGTAACTGTTGGATGATAAAACCAACTCCCAACTTGAATAGTATGATCTATTCATTAAAATAGAGTTTTCTTCACAAATGACTCGATAGATTTCCTTATATTACGTAATACTTGATGATGTTTATTGCGGATGGAAAACACGGTGGTTTATTAGGATCTTCAGGAAACAAAATCATCATTCTTTGTTCTGTGTGAATGCTTCGTTGAGAAAAGTGTATATAATTAAACAAACAAATTCTAAGATATTGAGGCGTTGAAAGGAAATTTCAACACTGTTCAATACAAAGTAAGGGGAGAAAAATAAGTAAATTTACCTCACAGTATTAACATAACCTTAGGATCGGTATATTATATACAAGGGAACTATGCGTGATATTTAAAATGGCATCACAACTGTTTATTTCTTGGTAATAAGTACAGTAATTACACATCCTATAATTTAGTACATTTTAATCTTAGAAAGAGTTACAATCTGATAGATTCGCTATTTCGTTAACTTTTAGAACTGTATATTTTGTTGTTGCCTATGACAATAACGCCACTGGTGTAAGCAAGGTGATGGGTACAGGTCCTCGAACTCCTTTGATATAATAAAAATGCTGAAACCTTTTCTTACACCAATAAAATAAAACAGAATAAACTAAATCAAAAAATTTAATTCCTGAGGAAAAGAAATTACCAGGCTGCATAAAAGCGAATTAAATATTTTCTTTAAAGAAGTTTCAAAATATCATATGCATATAGCCAATTGCCCAATCCCCTTACCGAACACTCCCCTTTACTAAAAACGTACGCCACTGGTCGTAGCAAATGAGTAGTAGATGAACAAAATATTAATCTTTCTTACAATAAATATTACGCTACTCTACTTACACATTCTTTCTTTCTGCCCGAATCCCTCGCCCAATCAACAGTATAAGCTATTTCTATAATGAGAATTATTATTCCTCTATGCTCCTTTTTATGGTCGTAAAATAAAAATTGCATATACGTAGAAATGTATAATAACTACATTGTAATAATAGTAGCATTTAAAATTACTTTTATAATCTATAGCTATTTCTTGCGCGAGATGTGTGATTTCAAAAAGTAAAAGTTTCAGGTGCTGAGTGATTTTTCTCAAGTTTTTCTTTCAGTTATATTCAATTTTGGTGTATGTCTTCTCATTTTCTGTCTGATAATAATAATTATATTAATTAAAGTGTATGATATCTTAAATTAAAATTGTAAATATAAAGTTTGATTATAAGTTGCTGAATGACTAATGATTTTTTTTTCTTTCATATTTTCCAGCTGCTAAGCGGTGTTTCGCTTCCTCGTATTCCAGTGATATCTTGGCCTTTTTTCGACCTGGAGCCTATCCGAGTATTCCAAGGTCGCATAGCGGCCTTACCTACCAGAATTTTATCGCCACTGAATTTTTCAGTGTCCAAATCGCAAGAATTGGACAAACGGGCGAGACAAAGAAGGATGCCACCGCTACGGGGGAAAAAGACTTGGTGTGGATGCTGGCAGGTAATGTATATTTACAAATAAAAATTTAAATCATTATAATATGTTCAGTAAAAAAATATATCCGAAGCTTTACTTCAAGTTCAAATATATCTTAGAGTAAAGACACTTAGAACATTATTACCAACAAGTATAATTTATTAGTGATTTATCCTTGTAAAGTTGTATGATAATAGCAGACATGAACTCATATAACTGAAAATGGTTGATTACTAAAGTATTAGATATAAGATGCAGAATGAGAAACCTAAGAAATAAAAGAATGATAAGTAAAGAACAATGAATCTACTCATTTTAATCTATAGATTAAAATTTGACGTTTTCCTTTCTCAGGTAATTGCTGGGACTACGTTTATTTTACCATTATGTATATTATGATGAAATTATGCTTTTGGTTTCGCAGATAAACATCTGAAACTTAAATTCAAATTAAAATTTTGGCAAAGCTCACAATATTTATAATATTATATAAATCTGAAACTTAATTTTGCTATTTTTTTTTATTTCTTTGAAATATATATCTCACTCCAATAAATAACCATAGAAAACCAGTAACACTCCGGATATAAATAACAATGAACACAAGATCATTTTCTAATTTTCTTTTAGATCATTAGATCGCGACAAAACTGAGAAGAATATGCTTAAACAAGGGCGTCATTTGGGGGTGCATGGCATGGTGCCACCCTGGTTTTTCACTTTAAAAAAAAAATTAGAAAAGAAAAGAAAAATAAGAGGAAAAAGTCGAAAAAATGCTAAACTTCTCATAAAATAGAGTTAAAATTCTACAAAGTTCGCCTATTGCACGAAAAGCGATCCTGGTGGATGAACTACATCCAAGATGGAGGACTTTCACATGGGGTATAGAATGTACGTGAAATATAGGAAAAATCACTTTATAAATAAAAAGACAACCTTCCTTGACCATAATGCTACAAAATTTTGAATGAAATATGTTCTATAGTTAAGTATCTTATTAACTTGAAAAAATAAACCCAGGGAAATAATTCTGGACTTCAGAAATCGGAAAATAAGTGTTATTTCCTATATTTCACGTACATTCTATATCCCAAGTCCTCCATCTTGGATGTAGTTCAACCACCAGGATCACTTTTCGCGCAATTGGCGAATTTTCAACTAGGCCTACTGGTAATAAAAACAATATTTGACTTTTCACTTGCTTTTATTTTACATTCATAAAATATTTACACTAACCATTGACAATTAAATCCAAAAAAAACAATTTTGTGGCATATATAACATTTGTTTATACACTGCACTGATAAGGTTATAGACCTGTAGCTAGAAAAAGAGAACTATTTAATAAGTTTTTTCATGGTTTTCTACCTCATTTTGCTGGGAGGTTTGTTTATCTCAAACAAATTAATATTATTACCTGTATGTTTTTTACTAGGCCTCATAGTTTTTGAGTAATGGTGGAAAAAGTGAAGAAAGTTCCGGGGTTAGGTCAACCTTAACACCCGGATAACTCTTTACCCCATGACCCGATCACATAAAAATTTGAAATTTGAGGTTTTCCAAGGTAACTCAACATGTGAACCAAAAATCATCCAAATGTGAGAGGGTGAGGTGAACTTTTGCAGCTTTTTTTGGGTGATTTGTCATGGAATGACCCAATATTAGCCCATTTTAAATTTGAAATTTGACTAATTGAACTGTCACAATTTCGTTTAGTGACAACTGAGAGTTAGTTTAGTGGCATTACTTATTAAAACCAACATTTTCTATTAAAAACTTTTAAAATAACATGCCATAGCCTATAGGCCTTACTTTTAAGCTTCACATATTTTCTTTATCTATTCTAATGTACTTTTTACAATTGACTTTATCTAACATTGTAATTAACCTGACATAGGCCCTATCTCTAACTTGCTATCTAATCCATGTTAAATACAGTCATATATAAATTACATCACTATGCTATAATAATAATCAACTTTACACAGTGTGATGTAACGAACAGTGATCTGAAAGCTTTTGATAAAAAAAAAGTCATAACTACACCTTAAAGTACGATTGGTCAAAATCCAAACAGATTAAGAATAGCATACCAGTACTGGTAACATATTTATTTATTTATATTTAGGCTTATTTAACTTATAAAAAAGGTAGGATTAAATGAATTACCGTAAATTAATATTAAAGCATTTTTAAAACCATTATGATATGGGTCATTTTCAAAAAAATTGCCGCTATGCTGTCGCGGCCGATTTTATGTAATTTTCAGGTCGATTTTGGTTAAAAATAATATTTTTTCATGTTTATATGGTTGTTTTGATGATCCTTAAAAACATTACCGTCATTTTCGGCAGAAAGGTAAATAAAAACGAGGTAAAATCTACTCAAAATGATGGAAAAACGAGAGAAAATGCGTGTCGCAGGCGCTACTTTCTCTCATTTCTAATGCTGTAGAATAAGGCTGCTGACTAAAATCCAAAATATGTTTGTATTTTGTGAAAGTATTTTATACACCTTATGTATTAACATTGCAGTTATAAAAAATACTTTGACCTAAAAGCAAAAAAAAATTCGTTTGCTTTTGTCGCAAGGGTTCTACAGCTGGGTAGCAACAACTGGGTAACTAGAATTTTAATATTTTAGCGATATATTTGAAAATCGCTATAGTGCGCAAAAGGTGGTATTCCTGTTCAGTTTTCATCAGTGAAAGTGCAAGACGCTGTGTTTCTCAACTCTGCCTGGTAAGTCGTATTTTAAATATTTTTCGTAGCGTATTTTAATTAAAAAACAGCTGTGTGGTGCCTGTAGCATTAGAATGAACATGCCGAAATGTTTTTTTTTCTTTCATAGTGGTTGGTTTTGTGTTCCCAAACAAATGTACCTAAAAAGTAATTTCCCGGTATCTGTCATTCCAGAGTAGTCAAGTGTTGCACGAAGTAACAGAAAATATCACATTTACAGCTGGGAGACAAATTGCTGTTACCCAGCTGTTAACTGTGTTACACAGCTGCTTTCGTTGTTACACAGCTGCTACAATTTAAAATGCCAATAACAAACCTGATAATTCTTAAAGTACTGTAATCTTGATTAGTTTTTTTTTTTACTTTCCACTAATATTAATATTCCAGAGGCAAATAACTGTAAACTTTGTATTTTATATAATATATTGTGCAAGAAAAGTCAGAATTTTAGAAATTTGCACGATTTTCATGTAAATCTTTTTAATACGAATTTATAAGCATTGCATGTTTTAAAAAAAGGAATTAAAATGACTTCATAACATAAATGTTATCAAGTCTAGCTATAAGTATACAAGTTTATTACATTATTGACTCAGCACTAATTTTGACCAATGAGTTAGTTAGTGATGACGTAGCGTTGACGTGGATCAATCAAGGCTAAAGCTGACGTGGCCCTATTGCAATGTGGTTTAGTGATGATGTGGCCCTATTGCAATGAGGTTTAGTGATGACGTGGCTAGTAGTATTATAGTATAGTAATAAATACATTGAAGGTATTTTGAAACGTAGCCCTTAACATTGTTAAATATCTTATTACTAGGAATATTCACAGACTATAACTGTGTCATTTTCTCAATTTTATTTTGCAAATTTTAGATCAGTAATTTCTCCATGTATTTTAAGAGTTTAATTTTTAAATAATATATCCATCTGGAAATTTTCATTAGCATTGAACAGGATTTATCCCTTTTAAACATTTCAGTAAAACTGGAAAAATTTCCTAACTAATATTTCTTAAAGTAAATCTGCATTTCTATTAGGCTGATATCTACTGTAGCCTAACTAAAGTTTGAGAATTATTATTACCGACAGTTAATTCATTTTCCCAGGTGTTTGTTACCCCCTTTTACAAAATGGGAAGACAGAAATTAAAAACTGCGTCCACGGGAGCAGAGAGACAAAGAAAGTACAGAGAAAAATTGAAAGCTAATCAAGAGAAATATGCTCATGTGAAAGAAAAAAAAAGGATGAATTATCATAAAACTAAAAAATTGGTAAGCTATTTTCAGTTCTGAAAAACTAACTATTGTATGCAAAATAGTAAGGATAATTTCAAGAGATTTAGTTTTATTATGAATATAATCTTCATTTAAGAGTCATTTTAAGAGAAATTTATTGTCTGAAATTATTACCCTAAAATCTCTGAAGTCAAGTTATTTTTTTACTATTTAGTGATAGATCTGTTCACATTGTTATAAATACTTATTTGAAAATTAGTTTATTGCTATTTGACGATTTATAAGTTAAAATTGGTAATTTTTGTTGTTACAATTTAACTGAAATTTATTTTATAAATAAGCTTATACTAGAAAGTTTTGTTTACTCAATGTAACAATTAATGAGACACTAATATTTGAAATTGTGCAGAATTGCTAATATCTTTGAACAACCGTAATGCATTTTTAAACATTAATGTTCTGTTTCCTGTTTTTTTTTCACCAAATCAGGTTACCTCTCTCTCAGAACGCGATAAAAGAAAGAAGCGACGATCTTGGCGGAAATACAATGAAACTAGAAGATCGAAAATTCAGCAACAAAAATTACTTCCCGCAACACCACCATCATCCCCAGATCCAGCTATCGAAAATGCAGATCCAGCTATCAAAAATGCAAATCCAGTTATCGGAAATCTCACACAAAACAGTACCGAAACACAAGACAATTCTCTGGTTGACAATTCGTTGCCTTCCACTAGTGCTGCCGTCAGTTCTCCAGCTTTATCCGGGTCTGGAAATGTTCGTCGTGGGCGAAAAGTCGTTCCAAGAAATCGATCCAAGTGTTTCAGAGAAAACAGTGCTCTCAAGCTGCAAATTGAAGGTCTGAAAGAGAAATTACTCAAAGAACAAGTACACACTCGAAAAATCCAAAAACGTTACAAACGTTTGAAACACGAAAACACTAAAAAACTTTTTAAAAGTCCAGAATGTGATCTTACTCCAAAATCAAAAGCAAAAAAGCTTTTGGCTACATCTAGTGTGAACATCAGCATGAGAAATGCCATCTCAAAGAAATTGATTTTCCACAATGCATTAATACAGTCTCTGAGGGAGAAATATTTGTACTCGAAAAGTGCAAAAGTTAGGAGACATTTTGGCTCTTTCATTAGTTCTCAACTCATCGCCAAATATCGAAAGAAAATGGAAGCCTCACGTGTTGCTGGACTTAGTGATCGGAAAAGGGTTAGTACGCAGAAAAAACAGGAATCAGACAAAATTGGCAAGTTTTTCATTTGTGATGATGTTAGTCGAGCCACTGCAGGAAAGAAGGAAACTATTACAAGAAGAAAAGAGAAGAAACAGAAGAGATACTTACTTGATTCAATGAAGAATCTTTACACGAAGTTCTGCGATGAAGTTACAACAAATAAGAAAGTTTCGTATGTAACATTCACAAGAAACAGACCTTTCCATGTGTTGAAACCAAATGAAGAGAACAGAGAAACCTGTTTGTGCAAACTACATAGTAATATGAAATTTATGGCTACAAAACTAAATAGCTTGAAAGTTGTCGCTAGCAGTGATCCTCATGAAATAGTATCTACATTAGTTTGCAGCAAGACAAATCATGACTGTATGTATAACAAGTGTGATGTATGCAAAAACAATGTTATAATTTCACCGCTAATTACTGATTTTCAGACATCTTGGAAGAAATGGTCAGTAAAACGTGAAGTTCGAAATCGTTTAAAGCCAGATGGATCATCGCAAACTTACGAAGTGAAAATTACAACAAAAGAAATTGTTGACGGGAATGTTTCGACATTACTGAGTGAATTCAACAAGGAACTTTCGCAATTCAAAAAGCACATCTTTAATATAAAAATTCAAAATTCTGCATATCAAACTGCGATGAAAAACATCAAAAGTAATGAAGCAATATTGCACATTGACTTTTCTGAAAACTTCAATTGCAAATTGGGTGAGGAGATACAGTCATTACACTTCGGAGCGTCCCGTACTCAAATAACGTTGCATACAGGAGTGCTTTACACTCAACATGTCGATCCAGTCTCATTCTGCACAGTTTCGTCTTGTAATCATCATGAACCAGGTGCGATTTGGGCCCATCTCGATCCAGTTCTTCAGCTTATTCGTAATGAATACCCTCTCATAAAAGTTCTTCATTTCTTCTCAGATGGACCAAGCTCCCAGTATAGACAAAAGAATAACTTTTATGTCTTTGCTTCGAAAATATACGAATATGACTTTACCTGTGGCACATGGAATTTTTTCGAGTCGGGGCACGGGAAGGGGGCGGCGGATGGTATTGGAGGTGCCGTGAAACGAACCGCGGATATGCACGTTGCATACGGAAATGACATAACTGATGGGGAAACATTTTACGATTTGGTAGCTCAGCGTTCAAAAGTTAGAATGTTTTTAATAACCGAGAAAGACATTAAAGATATGTGTGCTGCAATTCCTTTAATTGTCAAGTCGATACCTGGTACACGGAAAATTCACCAACTTGCAACTGCTCTTCCTGGTTGTGTCAACTACCGTGAACTTTCCTGTTTTTGTGAAGTAAACAACTGGATGACTAATAACTTCTGTAGTTGTAAATGTAAAGTGAAAGAATTTGTATTTTCTGTATCGAAAAGTAAGCCTATTAATGTTAATAAGCAAGTTACAAAATCTGAAGCTCCCCCAGTTAGCGAGACATCTAGTTCGGAATCAAATGCAAGTTTACAGAACTCAAATGAAGACACGGACTCAAGTGAAAGTGTAGATAACTCAACTGATGATGTCTACTGCCCCATTGAGAAAAGTGTTGATAACATTAAAGTTGGAACATACATATTAGTACGTGTGATGGGAGGTAAAAGAAATACCACAAAGTATCGCTATGTTGCTGTCTGCCAATCAGATTTGGAGGAGGATGGGGAGGTAAGATTGTTTGTGAGAAGTGAACTAATTATTTGCAATACTTCACATAATGTATTAAAGTGAACTAATTTTATTTTAAACACTAAAGCAGGCCTATTGTTATTTATTATTCAGTTTAGTGCTGGACTTTTAATACTTCGCGGCTATGCTGACGTGTCAGTGATGATGTGGACCAATAATATTGAATTTAGTAGTGATGACGCGACTT
>JAQIWE010004561.1:0-10657 GCA_034698565.1 Campodea plusiochaeta
CGTAACGATTTTGGAAACATTGCCTATATATACAATTTACAATAGTTGAAATTAAAATACAAACATTAAAACGTTTTATAAAGTCGAGATAATGACATAAATAAAACAAAATCAGTTCTTTCTCATATTTTTCTATGACAATGTCGATGATCCTACAGTTGTTATTATCAGTGATTGTAACAAACTTGATGATGCTTCATGGATTTGCTTGAAACGTATTGTACAGAATACAGCTGATCTACAGATTTTGCTTATATTACAAGCAACGTAAGTTCACTTCTTTAAGCTTAACAGACCTAATACAAAATTTCTCTTATGTGTACAATATTGTTCCTCAATACTGATAAATATTTTCAGAGAAAAAAACGCGAATCTGTTCCGCCGTTCACAAGGTAATTTACCCTTCCGAAGGACGTGAAATCGCAAGCTTTACATTATACTTATAGGTCACAAGTGGGTTAATGTCCTCTGACCCGTGCTTGAAAGATAGAAATCCATTCTACTTCTATTACATTGTATAGGCATGTTTTAAAAGAATTTTATAACTCTGGAGGAAAAAATTAAGAAAGTTACTACTTTTTCACTAAAACTCACACAAAAATGAGTATTTTACCATCAAAGAAAATAGAGCAAATCTATTCGGATCTTCAATTTCTTTAACTATATACTGATGTTACGACGGAGACTAAGTGGCATTTTTTTTCTTCTATATTAAATAGTTCTGCTTGGGTTTAACCACTTATTGAAACACAATATTTCCCTTTGTTAAAGAGTTACTTGCAGCTAAATTGACTTTCCTGATATTATAAGACAATATTAGTCTTCTTGATATAAATAACTCATATTATTTTTCTTACCTCCCAAAAATAATCGATTGTGGAGATATTCACCTCAGAAAATGCAAGAAAATAAGCTGTAAGGTAGCGGAGCAAGCGTGGCCCAAAGCAATACAACTGCTGCTTATATATAAATAAAATGGTTAATTTGCATTATTTTTAAGTCGGTTTTGCTACTACTTAATAGATATGTGTTCTGATATGGGGTTTTCAGCGAATAATTTTCATTTTTTCGCAAGGCTGCGAATTTAAGCAGGTCGATTTCTGCTACCTTGTGAAAAATCTATCGACTATATAAACGGAAATATCTCTTGATCCGTTGGGTAAAAAAATGTCAAACTTTTTGCAAAAATTCTTTAATAAAAAAGGTACAAGAATATCACAGAAAACCGTAAATTCATTATCTGCAAGTAACCCTTTAATGGTTTGGAATTTAATGTCGAAAGGAAAGTTAAATATTCAACTTAATGCAGTAACTATACCAGTTAATGAAATGAAATATAATTGTGGTCGCAGAATATATTTCTGAATGAAAATAATATTTTGTCATCGAAGAATAAATTGTAAATTTGATCATACTGTATAGCTACTGACGGTAACTCTGAAAATAATTCAAATAAAACGTGGTTTGCATTCTTCTTTACTTTGGATGGAATTCCAATTCAATAAATTTGGAACTAAATTCAGAATGACTCGAATCATTTCAGGATGCATGGACGTGTTCTTACTAACAATACAAATAAAATACAAAATACGAAGGCACAATTTACACATAAAATGGAAAGAGTACAAAATATGGGTCACAGTAGTACAATAAGACACTGTATCATACTGTTATATTACAGTATACGCGTATTAGTGGAAATGTGATGTCTTATTATCTAGAAAGCTGTTGTTAATAAAAAAATTGCGATTTTTTTTAACTACCGGTAATAATAATATCCTGAAAGATACCAAGACTACATAAAACTAAAAAAAAAATATTATTTTCTATCTACATCTACTGTAACAGTAATATCTGTAGAGCCTAAGAATGCTCTATTTCTACAGTTTATATAGTTATCATTGTACAGAGTAGAATATCGACTTTCACTTTAAAATTCGTTACCATTGCACTATTATTTCTGCTCAAGTAAATAATATTGAATATTTCTCTTTAATTTTAATTTTTATATATTTTGCAACTTATACTACAACTACTTTACTTTCCCTTCTAATTTCTTATTTTGCAGATAGAAGTTGAATTCATGTTAGGTTAGATAATTTTTAAAAGATATAGAATCAACTATGCATTTGAATTAATTGACATTCTACAATTTTTTTCTACTGTTTCGTCACATTTAATTAAACTAAAAACAAATATTTTACTATAAAAAAATATTTATCAAGGAAATAAAAAAAAAAAAGGATTGAAATATCAAACAAGCAAATAATTATACATTCATGTAATTATTCCCTTGTCCATTATGCTTTTTAAAATAAATTGAATTTTTTTACTAATGCTGATTGAAATTTTCTTTATTTTCAATATCAGTTGGCGGTAGACATTTTAACCTTCAAATCTCCTCTACTCATTAATTCCTATTTTCTACAGTTAATTAAGCACAATTGTGAGTAACGAACCAACGCAAGACACAATTCCGCCTTTTTTAATAATGAAGAAAGACTGAGCAGTTGCTATGGTTTTTTCCTGGTATTGTGTTCAGAGACTAAAAATATTTTTATATATGTAATTAGTGAAAATAGTCTTTCAATAAAAAATATTTTATAGATAATTAATAAAAGAGACTCTTATTATAATGCATCATAATTGTGCAAAATCCTGGAAATCTCTCTCTATTGATATAGCATTAGCTCTATATTCATGGAGGTTCATTAATATTACGAATTTATTATTATTAATAAAAAAAACTAAGAGAAGGTCGAAAGGTACGCCCTATAATAAATGTAAAATTATCAGAAAAGTAATCTAGTAAAGAAGCTGCTTTATTTTAAAATATATATCCTAAATAAGCTGGAGTCGTCACGTCTCACTTTCATTTAGAAGTTTCTTCTACTTCCTTTGTTTTCCAAAATCTGGACTGTTTTCGGAAATGTGTAGGAAACCGAGATCCCAATCGGTTTCAGGAATAACGATTAATTTTTTTGCATGTCCTATATAAAAAAAATAAGAGAATGTAAGTTTCTCCGGAATATTCACAAAGTATTTAATTTGGAACACCAAGAAGCTTTACAAAAATCAGTCATTATGTTTTATAAAATAGGTACATTATTTGCTTTGCAATTTTTTCCATAATCTGCACATTTCTACACCAACCATAATCTGCACCAATGTGTATTTGATATTGTATTTTATTATAGATATATTGCACCGATTTTGAGACAAAAAAAAATCCCGTTACTTTGTACAGGACAGGTTGCTGAATCTTTCTTCGCCGACCTGCACCTTACAAACTGCTATTTCTAAACGATTTTGGAACTATATATAGTAGTTTTTTATATTTTTAGACTTGGTGCCATGATTTTTGAGCCCTGAGAACGAAATAATTTGTATTATCATTCATTAGATAGCTGGTTGGTTTGCACTTCAAGAATGCTAGCAGAAGATGTTCTAATAATCTGTTATTTCCTTTAAAAATCTAACATTTCACTGAATTTTCATATTTGATTAAGAAACGCGCGCATAGTGCTCACTTTCTGAGTAGCTGCCAATAAGTAAGTGACTTTATAAAACCCTAAAGTCATTCTTTAAACATAAAACATCACTGAATAACTATTTTTTATATTTTATGAATAACATAAAAATTGTCAATATTTTAATTCCACACAAGCGTATGAATATATTGCTATTGTATCATTCTCTATAGACTACTATAAACATATAGCTAGGAGCAATACAAGCATGCAGGGAATGTTCTAAACATTTCAACCCTTCTATTCTTCGTGGTGAAATGAACCTTGAGGGGGAACAACTGAATCATACACAACTATCTACTGTATACTCTACTCGTCAAACGAATGACGTACAGTATACTATACACTCAAATACGTCACTTAACTTTTCACATTTCAACTACTATTAAAGCGTACAGGATATAATACACAAATATCTATAGGAGTGTAGTATAGTTTAATATTAGCGAAATATGCTTTTCGTATTACTTTGGTTTTTGTTTGACATTTATGAGTTGAACTTCGTCAACGTTATTCATCAATACACGAAGAGAAGGTTTTCGAGACAGAAAATAATATCTTGCTGATGGGATTTTCAGTTAATATTTACTTTTCTTGGTATTTAGAGCATTGGAAGGTCCTAGAGATCTGGTCCTCACTGAGAAAATGACTTACATGGTAGCAAACAAAGTTGAAAACCTGACAGTTACTTACATGCGAATAAACTTATTAATTTGCATTACTGAGAATAATGACACGTCAGTTTTGTTAATATTTTAGAGATATATTTTGTAATAGTTTTTCAGTAAGTGATTTGCACACTTTCGCTACTCAGCGGAAGAAAATCCTATATATTATTTGTAAATAATTTTATTATGTTATTATTCCTGTTCAGTCTTTTTACTGGATATAATTATTATTATAACTGGAAGAAATTGTGTAATTCATAATCAAGTAATGGAAAAAATCCACCTTTGAAAACATAATAATAATACTGTAATACTGATGTAACAAGATATATCACAATTACTTCAATAAACAGTAATAGTATATATCTTCACACTAACAATGCTCACAGAAATAATATCTGTAATACACAATGTCGACACTACTGTACTGTAAGTCGTAATTAGCGGTCGTCGATCTCGGGTGAGAAATATACCCCTACGGCCCCACGTCTCTACGGCTTCAATTATTGTTCCTTTATTAGAATGTAACTTACAAACAGTAAAGAAATTCTCGCATTATAAAATTGAAAGCATTATACAGTGAACATAGAATTAACAAAAATTAATTATATCAAATAATTTCACTTTTTATTAGATCTTATAACAACTCTTAATATGGGTTGCTTGATATATTAATTTAATAACTGCTGCCTTTCATACTTTCAAAAATATTTTTCTTTAAAATTTCATTTTCTCCTTTTTCATTTGATAGCATTAGAGTATATGATTTGGCAAAACCAATTGCACAAACTCAAAGCGGAAAACTTCCGGTAAGTTTATTACATCACGGATATATTAAGAAGTGAAAATTTCTAAGAAATATAATATTTATTATATGTAGAGTATGGAGCACGAGTACTTCTATTTCAAGTGGTGTGTATATATTCATGATCACAATATTAATTATGCAACATCAGATATGTAAAGAGTTATGGATTCAATAAAGAAGAAATATGTAATATTAATATTTTTCAGAATTATATGGTATTTGATAATAAATAATGTACTTTGCTGTTTCACTTTATGAAAATGCTGAATATAATATCAGATACTGCATTGCAAAAGAAGAAAAGTTCTTCACATACAATCTCATTTTTTACAAAGCTCAAACAGAATTTTTGTACTATTTGCTAGATTTTCCATTAATAATATTTAATATGTATGTTAAATTGTTATAAAAATAAAAAGTTCTTAACTACATAAAACACATTGTTTGTCACAGGTTGATGTGTAGTACGTGTACTGCATATAATACAATGCAAAGTTTAATGTTAACACCTGAATATCTTATAAATTGAATCGGAATTTGAATATTTTCTCTAACTTAAAATCAGTAGAATGTTTAGTCTTACTTTTAGTCTGAGGGGTCGAGAGGCAATAATCGTAGGTTTTGTTGATCCAACAGAAAAGTATTTTTCATTCGATTTTCTTTTCTTGAAACTGATTAATATTAATTGACTTAATAATATTTTAGTGTTACTTCCTCAGTAGTGTTCAGTAATGAATTTTTTTCATATTATCAGCAGTAAGTTATATATATATTTTTTACATTAGCTTTCAATATTGAATAATGAAACAGTTTATCTCTGAGCTGCTCGAAAACAACATACCAAAGTTGATATAGCTAAATTTTAGTTGATTTCATTTATGTGAAAATCTCCTGATGTCTTTCGCTCCATTTTGTGACAACAACTTGTTTCCAAAGAGGTACAGTGAACTTATTATAATATTCTGAACCTGAATTCCCTGCTAAATCGATATGAATATATAGATATAATGTTGTATTGTTTCTAAGATCATTAGCTGTAACATAAGTACAACATATTATTATAAGATTAATAATTTTCTAGTGACAAGTAATCATTGAAGTTCATTTTTGAAAAACAAAATTGGCATGTAATGCAAAGAATAATATTTGATATGATATACTTCCAGCAATAGAACTTGTTGGCTAAAGACAACAATTAAATTAACATAAATTTATCTCACCGAATTCAAATTTACAAGATTCAGTCGAAACCTAAATTATTATTTAATTAGTTGAATAATTTAATTTATTAATTTAGGTGAATAACGTAATTTTCTAAAATTATCTCAAGTTATAAAATCCCTTAGGTGAATGTACTGCACCTCGTGTGATCTGGAATCAGACACCATACACATCACTGATCAGTAAATGTCAAATGCATTAAGTGTAAATATGCATAAAAATCACTTAAGAAATTTGAAGGTGACAGTTACACTATATCTTTGTTATACTCTTTATATGATGCTGCAAGAGATTTATTCAGAATTTTGTATAAATCAAATCCACGGCACGTTTCGGATAAGGACAGATTTGAGTAGTACTTTACGCTCTGCATTAATTTTTGGGTGTAATACGAAAATGTGTGAAAAGGAAAGACGTATTGAGCATGTTCAAAACAAACAGGTTTAAGGTAAACAAAAGCACAAGTGATTGTGAGGAAAATATATACGCTTGGTAGATGTTTCCCGATACATCAATAACATGACAATAATGATAAGTTGAAAGGTTTGGGGTATTTAGTCACCAAGGAATAGACATAGTATAAGACAGCTGTTTCGCCTCTTAAATGCTCATCAGTTATACTTGTCCGAGGATTGATATGACACTATGTGTATAACTCATCATTCCTGCTTTACAAAGTTAGAAAATGATAGCATAAAACTATCATGTAATTACTATAGATACACACTTCAGGTGATAGGTTTATACTATCATTTTCTAACATTGTAAAGCAGGAATAATGAGTTATACACATAGTGTCATATCAATCCTCGGACAAGTATAACTGATGAGCCTTTAAGAGGCAAAACAGCTGTCTTTTACCGTGTCTATTCCTTGAGAGCTAAATACCCCAAACCTTTCAACTAAACAAATTAAGTCACTATAGTTTCTATCTATATTAATGACATTAATGATCAAAATAATGGAAGAATATTAATTATACAATATATACGGATAATATCTTCTAGTGAACCACAGTAACAGAATGTCTTTAAGGTTGCTTCGAATCTATTTCTTCATGACATGACTGAATCTTCCATATATCAACAGTCTGAGATCTCATGTACTATACTGTAGAAATGTTCTATAGTTTTTTTTTTTGAAAAAGAATACTTTTATAATACACGATAGAGTTATATAGATTATACCAAACAACTTATATTTGTAAACATGCTTATTCTTGCCCAGATTATGGAAGTATACTGAAAATTCTAATAGAGATGAACGTCCCCTTTAAGGAATTATTGGTGACTATATGGCATGATTAATCTCGCTTAGTTGGATGTTGTATATTTCTGTCTTCTCTGTGTTGTTTCTGTACTTTTCTTATCATTTATATCCATAAGTCAACTGCGAGTCAGTACATACAGGGTGGTCCAAAATTTTTTACATCTACTTCATAATTCGCAATTACTCGTGATACACTGAAGATACAAACTTGAAATAAAAACTATTATATGAAAATTCATTCAAATGTCGATCCAGCCATATATAGTTAATGGTGATATCTATACAATAGCAGATGCGCTACAACCTTTTTCCCAAAATCTTACGAGCAAAAAAGTTGCAAGAATTTTGTACAGTTCATATTCCTTTTTTAGGGTACGTTATCATTTTCTATTGAGTTAAAATATTTAATAGATATAACATAAGGAACAATAATGAGAAGAACAAATATAAGTAAACTGTTTCATCATTGGAAGTGTGATTTTACCTATTATTCATAAATTTATGGATTATCTTTACCAATCCTTAATCCATGCCCAGGCACTTTGTATAGCTTAAACTTTGATTAGCTTATTTATGGGGTAGTATTTAAGATTGAATTAATTTATGTCAGACCTTATCAAAGGATCATGAAGTAATGGAAAATTTCATAGTGATAGGTTTCATAAATATTTTCAAACAACCAAAATTTTAGCAATTCGAAATAATTTTCATGCGTCAACATTTTTTCACGTAAGGTTTCGGGGAAAAGGCCATTATTTGAAAATACATACATTGTTTGAAAGAAAATTGAATGTAGTTTCATGGGGCTTTTATTTCAAGTCTGTACCTTTAGTAAATCAGGAGAAATTGCATTTCATAAATTGGTGTAAAGTTTTTTGCACCACCCTATATATGTTATAAAACTGTTTCTTGATACTTAATTAAAAAGGATTATACTGTAGTCCAGACTAATCTGTCTAGTTTTCTTTTATTTGAAGAGCTTTGAATTAGTCTTCAGACTTTTTATTTTTGCTTTTTTTTTTATCGAGGATTAAAGTAAAAATATTGTGAGAATTTGAAGTTATAATATTTATCTTGTTATATAAATATCTTATCTTTTGATATGCTAATGCTCTTATGGCAGTAGGTATTAATTTATTTTCATCTCCATCTTAAAGGGTTACCTGCAGCTAAATTGACTTTTCTGATATTATAACATAATATTAGTCTTCTTGATATACATAACTGCTATAATTTTTCTTACCTCCCAAAAATTACTGGTTGTGGAGATATTCACCCTAGAAAATAAACTGTAAGGTAGCGGAGCAAGCGGGGCTCAAAACAAGAAAACTGCTGATATATGAATAACATGATTAAGTTGCATTATTTTTAAGTCAGTTTTGCTACTACTTAATAGATATGTGCAGGTCGATTTATGCTACCTTATAGAAAATTTATCGACTATATAAACAGAAATATCTCTTGATCGGTTGGGTCAAAAAATGTCAAAATTTTTGTAAAAATTTCTTTAATAATATAAGGTACAAGAAAATCACAGAAAACGGGAAATTCATTATCTGCAGGTAAGCCTTAAAAAACGAATGGTTTCTTTTTTTTTCATACTCCTCTAGATATATCACCCTAATGCTCTCGCACAACTGCTTTAAATCTTCACAACAGTTCCTCCTTTACTTCACCTTGCCACCGATAACTTTATTGTGCTTACTATATGTCTATATCAAAACTAAATATTGACTGAAGGTTGCAGTTTCGAAATGACAAGACTATGATATAGTACACTTATATTATAATTATATTACACTTCTGTAAACGCTGGGGAGGTACAGGAAAACTCGCAGAAACTCTCAATGTATATAGTCTTCTTTACAAACTTTCAGAGGTCCATGTAATTATGAAAAAAAGACAAATTCTAACCTTCTTAATGATTAGTAATGCTTGGAGCAACTGTGTGTACTTTTAAACAACGTCGGTGTAAACCCTGTGTTGAAAATATCACTGTTTAGAATTAGTCTTTATGAACAAAATCTCCGAACTTTTGAGAACCTCGTACAATTTACTTATGCTTAGGTACTTAGGTGGTATAAAATGATTATTAAATCACTAACTCAGCACCTACACTACTTGTTTTATATTCTCGACTGACCTCTCTCAACCAGATTTTTGGAGGGTATTATTGATAAATCTTTACACTTACATTTTCAACAGTCTGGCGAGTATTAATTCGATATATCTACTTCAGAATGTTGTGTCTAGATTTCATCATGTAATTATGGTAGGAAACGTCACGATATTTTCTTGTCAGTTTTGTAATAAAAGCCTAATTTATTTTTTGTTGAGTGCACAAAGAAGGAGTAAAACTGTGGATGAGCTTATCATTTTACAACTGTACACTTTATTCTTAAAATTATACTCAATTCTACTCGTCTCACATTGTTTTGAACCAACGAATACACGCACTTCCATTATAGCGGTTTAGCAATCATTGTGGCTTTGTGGTGTATTTTTTAACAGTAAAAGCTGTTAGTGTACCATTTTACTAACTGTACAGTTGAATTAAATCGCGATAATATAATGACAGCTCTTTATCTAAATGCACCAATCAACACCTCTTTAATTAAACATACAAATAACACACATTCAGAGCCTTTCATTCGCTCCAACTCTCCAGTACGATATGTATATCAATATTTACACACCAGTGAATACATTTTAAATAACCATTTTCATGAAATTATTATGATTTCGCGTTAATTATTGTGTCTATTTAATGGACTATATGGGTTTTGTGTAATTAAAGTAACTGAGGATGGTCTTTCCAATTGTGTTTTGGCATACATATAAAAGGAATGTGTTCGTCAAAATTCAAGATTAAAAATATTGTTAACATTATTTATAGTTGACTACGTGTTATTTAAAAGGAAAAAGAATCCATATAAAAGCAAGACCATATTCAACAGCAGTAGAAAAAACATAAAACACTGTACACACTTCTCATTAACAGACATAGGTACTTAAAAATAATACTGAATGTCTAATTGTTCATATAGATAGAAACTATAGTGACTTCAAGTTGAAAGGTTTGGGGTATTAGTCACTAAGGAATAGACATGGTATAAGACAGTTGTTTCGCCTCTTAAAGGCTCATCAGTTATACCTGTCCG
>JAQIWE010004562.1:0-10657 GCA_034698565.1 Campodea plusiochaeta
TATTCAGTGTAGTATATTCCATTTGATATTTACATTAATCATGTGAGATTTGCCAGTCTTTGACTCTCTTACCAATTCGCTTCTAAAATTTTCTTGTATGTCAGTTAGTACAAATTTTAGTCAGAAAAATATTTTAAGAGATGAAATACTCGTGATTGAAAACTTAAAATGAATAAGTTGATAGTAAGATAAAATATTTTGTTATAAGATGAAAATTTATTGCGAAGTTATTGTTCCGAGATTCTGTACAGTAGTATTGTGTTGTGAAGATTCACAAAATTCTCCAGAGATGGCGTGGTGATCATTGTATTACAGATAATTAATTATGAAATAAATCTTATAAAAACATAAATAGTATATTGCCTAACATAAAATATATTATATTTCATTATAATATTTCTTGTTCATATTAGATGTAACATTGTAAATGAAATAAATATGAATCAAATCTCTAAAATACTTGGTTGTAATAATTTTTGAAATGGTGAGAGGTGTTTAACTAAAATTACTATCCTTCGTAGGCCAACTTTCGGCCCTATAGGCCGGAAGTTATTTTTTGGATAGCGTGGACGAGCAATCGTTTTACCTTTCTTTAATTAATCATTGAATAATTATATTATTTGAATGTTACTCAGAGAACTTAAATAAGGGTTACCTGCAGCTATAAGCTGACTTTCTGATATTATCTAAGTCTTCTTGATATAAATAACTCATATTATTTTTCTTACCTCACAAAAATAACTGTTACTGGTATGGAGATTTTCACCTTAGAAAATGAAAGAAAATAAGCTGTAAGGTAGCAGAGCAAACGTGGCGCAAAACAAGACAACTGCTGATATATGAATAAAATGATTAATTTGCATTATTTTTAAGTCGATTTTGCCACTACTTAATAGATATGTGTTTTTCAGCGAATAATTTTTTTGCATATTTTCGCAAGGCAGCGAAATTAAGCAGGTCGATTTGTGCAACCTTGTGGAAAATCTATCGACTATATAAATAGAAATATCTCTTGATCCGTTGGGTAAAAAAATGTCAAACTTTTTGCAAAAATTCTTTAATAATGTAAGGTACAAGAAAATCACAGAAAACGGGAAATTCATTATCTGCAGGTAACCCTTTAAATGTAATAATGTTATATATAAGAGTGTAACATTTCTACTAATGTCCTGAGCTCCTAATAGCATTTCATCCATTTCCAATTTACACTTTTCACTAATATCTTCAGCTGTGTATAATAATCTCCAGTCTGGTCTTAGTGTCATATTTCTAGAGACCGATGAGAGAGGTTTTCTTTCTATCTCTTGATGTCCCACACGTGTCGCTAATCTTTTATATGGGAACTACACAAACATTACAAAATGTGAAGAAGAAGAAGAGGCAGCGGAACGAATACGTTGCGGTTCGTTTAGGTATCCTTATGGCAATTTAATTACAAGATTATAATATTTCGGAGGGAGATGTTTTTTTTTTTGTCAAGAGGGCAAAGCGACCAGACAGTATACACAATGATTTCATAGTGTAGTATTTATACGACAATAATAAAAAGTTATATGGATTATAAATGCTATTATCGTAATCATGTTTAATTCAGTGCTAGCGATGGATAGTTAAAGTGGTATTTTTTCTCCTTCGGGAAGCCATCCCATCTTTTCCAACACAGCTTATCGGTCTCTATAGGGAAAGCGAGTACAATAGAGAACAAAGAAAGTAAAACGGGATATGTGTATTGGATAAGATGGCTTCCCTCTGAAAAAAATACAGGTTTAATCTATAAATATTGTTCAAATTTTAATTCCGTTAATCCCACAAGACACGATAAGAATGACCATAGAGGCACGGATCTATTCTTCTTCTTTATTATATACTGTGCCTTTTTTGAGTTCCAACGAATATATGTAGAACTCAGGCACATAACAATATTCTTTAAAAAAAAAAATTAAATAAGCCATTTCTATATATGCTGTTCTAATATAGGCTAACCTAATTATATAAAAGTAACGTTTGTGGTGTTATTGTATTTTCTGTCAATATCCAAAATAGTTTCAGATGTTCCGGATGTTCCCCACCTGGCCAGTTGTCATTGGTGTGTTGGAAAACTGAATATCTTCAACGGTACCGTATTATTGTATAACTTTATTTACAGCTGCTCTTTCCTTATTGGAAGAATTTTTCAACTCGTAGACCTATCTTTGAATTATAATAGGATGTCACTAACTGCCACTAAAACATTATTGGTCGCAGCTTAGATATTTTCCTTCAATGTAATCAAAAGTCTTACTATTGTAAGCTTATTGAGTTGGGAATAAAAATTCTGTAACTTTGGTCTTCGTAAAATCTTTTAAATTCATTAATATTTTATTATTATATTTTTGGTTATAGTTAAAAATTCATAAATAAATTCATTTTCACGTAGCAACAATATTATAGTATACAGGAGTGCTATAATCTGATAATTATACTATAGTCCTTCCAAAATCTTACGGACTCAAACTGGTTATGTCTTCAAACTATATCGAAGGGTAAACCTATTGTTGACCACTTGTTTGGGTGGTTCAAATTGTGTATTTTCTATACAATTCGCAAGCTGGTACGTCAAAGACAACAAATAAGTCAACAAAGGATTATCAATTGTTGGAATGTCAGAAGCACCCTTGATGGGTTAATCGATTTGGGTCGGTAAGATTTTGAAACACTATACTGCTCGATATTTTTAAAACTCTTACTATGGTAACATCGTACAGAGCATAATAAAATTATGAGATCTGCTCATAATGTTTTTTCTTTCCTTTATAAATGTGCGAACTGAATTCGATAAAAATCTCCTTCATTCTCACAACTGATTGATTAAATTACATTTTCATCAATGAAACTTCCAAGTGAATAATTTGACTCTATGCCACTGTCATGCTGAATTGTTAAAAACGTCGATACTTACTTTTACCTCCTCCTGCTGGAACGAACTAATTCGTAGAAATCCTTTAAAAGTGTGATTTCCTCATTTATAATTAATTAAAACTCCACCAGGAAAGAGATTTATTTTCTACAAGTGACATCAGAGGGGGGAAATTGATTATCAATTAATCGACCGGGACGACTCTTCTGGATCAGTCACATGATCGAATTGGTCTTTTTCCGGGTTAGGTTATTTGTCACATTGGCATTTTTAAAATAATTTAGCGAAACTTTCTATTTGGAAGATCCCAGCTTTTCCAATCTTTGTTTATAGGACACACTTTTTACCGAAATGGAGCAAAAATTGAAAAACGACAATGACATTTTAAAATGGAAACTACAAAAATAAAAAAAGTATCTAAAAGTTAAAGAGTTTATCTAAATTGTATTGTGTTGTGCCAAAATCGAGAGCAGCAGTATTGTGGCTACCGAAATCGTGAGAATACTCTAAAAATATTTTGATAAAATTTTCATTTCCAGAAAAATGAATATCTAACACCTATTTAATAATAAGAATAACGTTCATATTCATTAAAACAGGAATTTTCAATTTAGATATTGAAACTAGGAAATACATAATTCAGTTGAAACTAAACAGATGTTTTGTTTAATTATGTCTGAAAAATGAATATTCAATGTTTATTATAAAAGGCTGGAAAAACCGAGTTTTCCGTGCGGATTATGAAACGCGAGAGAAATATTCCACACTTAATTGTGGTTTTGTCAATTATATTTTTATAGATTTTATAGAGGTTATATTAATTCCGATGTGAAAAAAAATTAATGTTGTGAACATAATATTCGTGCTTGCAACTAAATTTTTCTCATAGGGATGTAAAATGTAACCGAATAATTTACAGTGAGAAATTTTAATGTTTTTATGATTATGTTTCACATCATGTTTGATTATGAGTGGAAAATGCCAATTAGATTATATTTACAGCATTTGATCTGAATGATAATAATTGTTATACACCGTAATAATAAAAGTTACATCTTTACTTCTGCAGTTCAAAAATATCAGATTCTTTATTGGCTTGTAAATCACGATACGTTACCAATAATTACAACAGAAAATTTTAGGCTTTACACCATATTTTATTCTACATATTTTAGCAGTTTGATTATACGGCGGGAAAGTTCGAGTTTTATACTTCCCTGGATATTTCAAAGAACTTCTTCAAAAAATTGTAAAATTTGGTAGATTTTTCGAAAGAATAAGAAATCTGAAACCGCAATAGGCCTACACTTGTTTAAACTTTTGTCATTAGTAGGCCTACAATTTGTAAGTTTATTAGTGTCAAATTATGAACATTTATATAACCAGATTTATATTCTCTTGCCAATAAAATTAAAATTCCCAGTCACTATCCCAATTCCATGGTGAACATCCAAACAAAACCAAGTTATGCTGAAAACAAATTGACTCTGAAGTCTGCCTGACATTTCCAATTTCATAACTGTCTCTATCTCTCTGTATAATATGCATACAGTATATATCACTAGATACGAATTGCCCAGTATATAATAAACGTTGCTATGGTAATTCTCATCCTATCTCGACACTGGCGCCATGCCAATTGAAAC
Organism: Campodea plusiochaeta; assembly: GCA_034698565.1. Lineage (NCBI taxonomy): Eukaryota > Metazoa > Arthropoda > Diplura > Rhabdura > Campodeidae > Campodea > Campodea plusiochaeta. Next base: position 4,543 of record JAQIWE010004562.1, read on the forward strand.
GGGAAGGAGTGGAATTGTATAGTGTCGGCAGATTGCCTTCGAGGATCAACCACCCACTGTACTTCCGGAGAGGGATATGAGGAGTTGATTAATTTATTACGAATTTCTGGAATAAAATAACAATTCTGGAAAATAGTATTGTGGAAAACATTTTTATAATTGATTTTTCTCAGTATAATTAGCAATCCTTGTCATTCTCAAAGTTTGTGTGGGAATTAACTAGAATTAATTCTTTTAAAAATAACCTGTAATAGTCTAATAGAACAACTGAAGTTTGTAATATCTGAGAATATGGCGGCGATGTACTTTTTAAAATTATTAATATTCTGTATTTAATTTGTGTCACACTTACTTTATTATTTATAATGTCAATAAAAACAGTACTGTTAAAATGATAAAAAAACATTCTCTGACAGTATATTCTCGAAATCTCAATACCTTGTTTCATAAAAAAGTGAAGTAAAATGAACAATCATCTTTGAAACTCAGACTTTGTTAATTTTTTTCTTCTTTATAAACAAAAATAGTCTAGGACAATTCTAGAATGCACGATAGATCTGATTTACAATAAAATTGCTATAGGACTTCAACAAGTTGATCGAAATTTCCTCTCTCCGAAGCACTATAATATTTCACTGACCTAATATTGCGAAATTTGTTGTTCACCCTTTGGAACTGGAAATGCATATGTGTATAGTATACTTTGTGCAAAATCTTACGAACCTAAACCGTTTAACCCATCAAGGCTGTTTCTGACATTCCAACAGTTGATAATCCTTGTTGTCATATTTGTTTTCTTTAACCAACTTGCGAATTGTATAGAAAATACACAATTTGAACCACAGAAACAAGTGGTCAACAATAGCGCGTTTACCTGTCAAAACAGTTTGAAGACATAACCAGTTTGAGTGGCAGACACGGTCCAGATTAAAAATCAGAAATTCACTGGAGATTGCCTCCCAAGACAGGAGATTAACCTATCCGAGTCAGGAGATTGACCTATCTGGGACTGGATACTGACCTATCCGAGACAGGAGGTTAACCTACCCAAACTGAAACCTAAGCTAACCGAACCTGACCTCACCCTGTCGAGAAAATAACAAAAAGTTTTATTTTCTGCAGTGAATTTTTATTTTTAATCTGCACCGTGTGATCATTTCTAATCTGAACATCGGCCAAGCAGACTATAAATATCCAAAATAACAAGAAACAACTTCGACATAAAAAGTAGTTCACTTTTTCTTCTTGTTGACTTAATCCATTGAAGCTTACATCCTGCGTTAACATTGTCGCAGATCAGTTAACTTCTTCAACAATAACAAAGTTAACAATCCAATATCAATGACAGGTGTGGTGTATCAATTGTAACAGCAAACTCTCTCCTGTCCAGGAAGTGTCAATGAACAGATTGGACAGCAATGCAGAAAGGAAGACGACACGAATCTTCTGCTGTCATTGGAGTAACAGAAGGAAATAAAAAATATAGATGTTGTTGAAGTACAAATTCGAATTGTTCTTAATTCGTCGGGTTCGAAAACAGGCGCGAATACAGGGGGGGGGGGGCAGCCGTCCCCCCGTCACGGACATAAAAGACAAAAGAAAACAAGAAAAACTTAAAAAAAAATAAGAAAATTGAGGTCAAATTATATAAAATATCATTAAAAAGACCTAAAATAGTAAGTTTTTAACTGCAATTTTCAAAATTTTCTGCACTCGCGTCAACCATGGTGGCGCTTCTCGGATGGTCTCTCTGAATTTAGAGGAATTCCGTCTCCCCCGAAATTTGGCTCTGGATCCGCCCCTGTTTGAAAATGACAGATATTATAATCTTTGTCACCTCTCTTACTTAACACATTCTTGTAGTAAGTATAGTAAAATTGAATTTTCATCCAGTAACAACAAAATAGTTATACTCAAAATAATATGACACTAACTGGAGCCCCAGTTACTGTATCATCAGTTTTATATACTAAAACTGAGTTGAAGTAAAATTTTAAAAAATCAGAAGAAGAAAATCTCTAATGCAGGAACCCCGGAATATGTCTTGTTTTGCTGAGAGGGAGAATTAGATCGAACGAGTAAATGTAAAAGTCCGCAAAGTGCCATCGTGGTTGGCGTGAGTGAATAAAAATTTTAAAACCTATAAAAACTACCCAAATTAACTATAATTACTCAATTACTTGTAAAATTTGACCAATTTTCGGTTTTAATTATTTTAGTTTCATTTTCTATTCTGTATTTTCATGATAGGAAGTTCCGCTGGTTCCTTTCGCCTATATAGATAGTTTAAAATGGCGACCTATCATCTAGGCGCTAAATGAATTTTATTACATATTTCTTTTATTGACGAAATGTGTTCACAAAAGTTTGTATATTTATTAAAGAAAGAAAAGGTTTTTGCAAATTTGTCTTCCAAAGACAATTCAAGTTCCAGAGGAGTGGATCAAGACTTGTTAGTTGAAAATAAGATTGCAGCAGCACAGCGATACGAATTGTCAGAGTGGTTAGTATTTTTTATAACAATAATGATTTATTGTTAAAGTTTTCTATTAATACGAGTGAAAAATCCATAAATGAAACAAAATTCTTTGTCAATATTTGAACGATAAAGTTAGTCCCTACAATCTTAAAAACTGGACTTGTATAATTAACAAACTAACTTGATGTTTATATTTCTATTTCAACTACTGTAAATTTTATATCGTATTGATAAAAGTGAAGGAACTTCACTGAAATATTGACAAAGAATTTTGCTTCATTTATGGATTTTTCACTCGTATTAATGGAAAACTTTAATGATAATGAATCTATGTCTCTCAGAAGCAAAATAATGATTTAGTTAATGGAACTTTTTAAAGCAAATGTTATCTTAACAATATTACAAACGTTCTAAATTTTATTGTTTATAATGAATACAAAACTCATAAACTACCAGTTTTGTATAACGAGAGATAATAAAGGGACTGGACAGCGAAATTGATTTTCTTTAATTTTATTGCGCTGATAGTACTAATTTCTCTATTATTTTTGGTTCAAAAGTTATCATCCTACTATTTTCCGTTCATGAGATATGACGATTTGTAAAAAACAGTTACCTGTGAAGTGAATTTTTGAATCGCAGCATATAACTTCACAACAACCAAATAGCTTTTTATTAAATAAATTAATTTATTTTAAGACTTAAAAAAAATGATCAAGTTCCACCTTGTTTTTCAAAAGTTATAAGTTCCGTAAGATTTTTTAAATGGGGTTCACTCGTTCACAGGTAACTCAGGGAGTTAACAGTGAACTTCAGGTGGGCGTATCTCCCAAATGGCTGGACCGATTTTGCTCATACGTTTTTAAAAAAAATCATCAAAAAATTCAATAAAAAGTACCATTAACAGAACTCGTAGAAAAATAGCTGTCTAGTCCTATAATTATTATTCCCATTTCAGTATCTCTTCAAAAAGTGAATACATAACATAATACTAACAAAGACGCCCACACTCTATAATATTACACAATTTCATCTAGAACATTCCTCCTATAAGACATTTAATTTTACATCACCACTCTTCAGTTGAACGAGTTGTTTTATATACACGAATCATTCTGTTTTATAAAGTGATATGTAATACTTGCAGCATTCAATTCTTATGTAATAAGACTTTCCGTAAATAAAGTGGTCAAGCACCAATAAAGCTATTTCGAGTTGAATGAACAGCTTCCCACGCACAATAGAAAATGTACAGAAGCTATTGGAAACAAGGAAGTAAATAGGAAATAAATCTTATATGAATTAAGAACTTTATTTTTGTGTTACATATTATTGGTACAAAAGAAAGAAGTGATCTGTACTTTTATACTACTGAAGATTTACCTCAAATATTGGTTAAATATAATAATAATATGTTTGAAAGTCTGTCTGTAGGTGTATCAAGGGTAATAAACCACCGGAATATTGGATAATTTTTTTTGGCCTGATACTTAAAGGGTTACCTGTTGCAGTTAATGAATTTCCTGTTTTCTGTGATTTTCTTGTACTGTATATTATTAAAGAATTTTTACAAAAAGTTTGATATTTTTTGAACCAGCGGGTGAAGAGATATTTCTGTTTATATAGTCGAGAGATTTTTCACAAGGTAGCACAAATCTACCTGCTTAATTTCGCTGCTTTGCGAAAATATGTAAATTAGTCACTGAAAACACATATCAGAACACATATCTGTTAAGTAATAGCAAAACTGACTTAAAAATAATGAAAATTAATCATTTTATTCATATATTAGCAGTTGTCCTGTTTTGGGCCACACTTGCTCCGCTACCTTATAGCTTATTTTCTTGCATTTCCTAAGGTGAATATCTCCACAACCGGTGATTTTTGGGAGGTAATAAAAATAACATGAATTATTTATATCAAGAAGACTTATATTATGCTATAATATCAGAAAGTCAATTTAGCTGCAGGTAACCCTTTAAATTAAAGCAGTGAAATTTGTGAGTGTTTTCTTTGAATGCAATAATAATAATAATCTATCCTAACTAACGTCATGCATTATAATAGATCTACTTATGCTTTATAGTTTCGATCTTAAAGAAATCTATCAGATTTACCCAAAAGTGAGTGAAGGCCAGTGAAGAAAAATAAATCACATCGCAATATTAGTTTCTGGAAATTTTGAGTCAACAGTTATCAGTCATTTAAAATTTATACCATAAAGTAAAACTTCTTTAATATTCAAATATTAACGTTTAATAGATAAGCTTGTGTGGTAAAAATTCCGATTGCTTATATTAAATATGCCATACTTTTTCATTTTGAAATATTATACAAAAAGTTCGTATGGTTTCTTTTTTTTTCGCTTCAGTCAAAGACATTTATGACTGCTTATTAAGAACAATATTTCGTATTGTTCTTATATTTCTAAATTTTTACAGTATGTGAGAAAAAAACGAATAATTGAATTGAATTCTCATAGACATAATGCCATTAATATTATTGGATTGTACCATGTGAAAATATCTCATTATTAAAGCGAAAGTAACACATTCTCTTGTCATTTAGTTCAGTAGTAATTCAAATTTATAATAATACACTTTAACCATACTGAAACAGTTCATTAAAATAATTTCAACGTAGATAATGGAAGATAATATTTATTCTTTGATGGCAGGGAATCTCATTTTGATGGAATCTAAAAGTTATTTTTCTTTGTGATATTATTTTATTAGATAGAAATGGTGCATGGCGGTAATTTTACGTTATCTTCATAAGTAAAAGGTATAGATGTTAACTAGAAAAGAGTAATTTAAGTTAAACTTATCTTTAAAATTAAATTATTAGAAGTTTTGCAAAGGACTATATATTATAAATGAAATGATTTTAACTGACTACTTTGCATTTAGAAAATAAATTAAGAACAAGAAAAATTTCGTAGAAAAAAAGTCGTGGGTTCGAGTCCCACTTGAGCCGAAATTTTTGTTGTTCTTAATTTATTTTTCCAATGCAAAGTAATCAGTTAAAAGCATTTCATTTATAGTAATTTAACTATTTTACTTCTATTGAAGTAATCGTATAACTTGTCTTAAATAGACTTGCTCCTGAACAATTAGTCTGAAGAAGTCTTTGAAAATATTTCAGACATGGATCTCCTTAAGTTCTGAATATCAAATGTATTTGTGTCATTTCGTGTTAATTTCTGCGGAAATACTTATCACTCTTTCCCAGATAGGTGAAGGCAGTATCCCGTTTGCGGGATCAAGGGTATACCAAACCACCTGACTGTTGAATCCTATAGTTCTCTAATATTCACGTCGTCAGTATAATATAATAACCTTTGATATTTAAATTAAAATAATGAGATATGACAAAATTTTCTTTGAATTTAATATTAATCTTCAATAAAGTCTCATATAAAGGTGTCAGCCTATAGGCCTAACTATAGGCCTAACAGAGTGGATGTTATTTCATAAGGTACATGACACTAATTTTTCAGTAAATACCTCCTTAAAAATTGGTGACACTTCCATTAAAAGAGTAACTCATTTTAATTATCTAGGACTTACAGTTGACCAAAATTTACTGTTTAATACTCATTTTGACAAACTAACAAAGAAAGTGTCTCAAGTTTTA
>JAQIWE010004563.1:0-10657 GCA_034698565.1 Campodea plusiochaeta
CCTGCTTTTTGATTTACAACCATAAACCATTTATTGTCTTTGTTACAACTTTTTTAAAGTAAATGAAAATAAAATAAAAGCTTTTAAAAATGTAAAAAAATAGAAAAATATGGTACCGTAAAATACAAAGAATTATTTGAAATTATAAAACATTTTATTTAAAAAAAAATCCTAAAATAGCTCTTTGCAATCAGATTCGAACAGTTCTCTGCCCTTGCAATATAGTTGTATGTTTCACTCAGTTATCTCTATCTAGCTGATAAAAATAAGGTGAAATGAAGTTCCTGATCTCTCCCATTATGTATAAATGGATAATGTACGTACTTCTGTGTAATAATATTGAGATGTAATTTAATATCAGAGCGGATCAAGACTTAGTTTTTTTTGTTTATTCTGGTATTGTTTCCTGTCATTTTCGATTTACAGAAAAAGAACTTCAAGAAACAGAACCAATATGGTACTTATTGATTGTAATTTTAGGAAATGCTTGAATAAATACTTGTTTCCAAATCACGCCACTCACTATCTCCGGAGTACGTTCAGTGGCATCAAATGAATGATAAGACCAAAATTTCTTGGCACTTGGCAGCATTTGTCCCCAACTCTGGAGAGAAAGTTGAACCCTAACTCAAACCTTGAAAATATTTGCAGAACAACGCAATAATTGTATTTTATAAACAAACTAGCTGTGAACATCAAACAATAAATGAATGCGGAAATGAGCAAGATACGGACACAACAGAATAAATCTTCACACAGAAAAGTAACGTTGTACAGGGTGATCAACTTAGCGCGGTACCCTTGCAACTCTCTATAAAATCTGAAATACTTAACGGATTTATAAAAACAAGCAATCGAATTGAAGCACTAAAAAAGTTTTTTGTAGCGGGATTTTTATTTTTAAAAAGTTACCAAATGTATTATAAATGGCGGTTATTTTCTTCCGTCAATATTGAGACTATTTCTGATTTAATAAACGATGATATTTTTATTTATGATATTAGAAAACTAATAATTTACAGCGAAGAACTTCATTCCAATGTGAAACATCCCCAAAATGAAATAAAAATTGATTCAGTGCTTTTTGAGCAGTAATTGTTTGTACTGTAGTCTCCTAAGAGAATGTAAAAGGTTTCATATCTTTCATATGAATTTTCTCAACGTTGGAAAAATTGCAGTCCAAAAAAAGATAGGTATTTTTCTAAAATTTTGAGGAATGTTTTATACTTGATTAGAGTTCATTGCCATGAATTATGAATATAAAAATTTCTTCTTCATTGCAAAGGCACCAGCGAGCTCTTCAACGAGCTCATATTAAGGTTATGTTATTAGATAATCACCACTTTGAGCATATTTGCTAAATATATTTTTTTTAATCACCAATTTCATACTCGTACTTCATTTTGGTAACTCATTTTTATTATTTTCCTAAATATTTCTGATTCTGTAGAAATTTGAAAACATGAATGAAATGCTGAACATACTTTATATTCAACAGTTCAAGTCTCATTATTAGTAGAAAGAAAATATATCGCCATTTTGAACCTATTTGGTGTTTTTCACATTTTTATCTCGCCATATTAATAAAATTTAATACTCAAACTTCATTTTGGCATCTCATATGTATTAATCCGTTAAGTATTACAAGTTTTATAGACAGTTGGAAGGGTACCGCTTTATGTTGGTCACCCTGTATTTGATTTTCCGGTTCATGAACTTCCGATTATACTGTATTATTTTATTCACCAACTATACTGTATGTTTTTCACAACTTTAAATTAATATTGTGCGATTTGCCAAAATTCCCTTACTAATATTATTTTACGAAGGCTACATAATAGTATTCAATATTTCTCACTATGAGCAATAGTAATAAATAAGTTATACTTACTATGTTTTTGTAAATCAGTGATATTCCTGGTCACTGAATGCAAGCATTAAAAAACTGATATTTGGTATGATGCCTTCGAAAACATAATAGACATAAATGACGTAAATGCGTATACTTGTATCAATGCTACAAACTGACAAAAGAACATTCAAACTCTTACAATAATAACGAAATATCTTATCAAGACTCAAGAAGAGTATGTAGGTTCTGCAGATTACGAAAATTAAGGGATAATTGGAACATCTCATAACTCTTAATTTATCCGCGTATCTATCATAATTACCAAATAAACAAGCAATGTTCGTTTCTGACTAGGAAACAAGTTCTTTTACATGAACTGAAATAGTCATTATGCAATCTAGTCAATCATACCTTCTTCAGCAGATCTATTGACAAATGACATTGCTATAGAACTTCAGTTCAACGCAGTCACATTTACTACAGAGTTTTTCTTGTTATGAGTACAAAAGTCCAGAGGTGAACTGGTTAATTGTTCATTGTTGGTAATACTTTTCATTAAATATATTGTTGAAAAAAAATACTAAACTCTGTACAGTTCTAAAAGGTAAAGAAATAGTTCGCTGTGAATTCAATACAGTGGGCAGTATGGGGTATCAACAGCACAGTGAACTGGAAAAGTACAAATAGCGGGAATTGTGATTTGTCAATACAGTTTGTTCATTTGTTTGATATAGTTGTAAGAAAGAATCACATTGAATCAAAGATCTATAAATTCAGAAAAAAATGAATATTATTCTTGCAATGTTTGTAGTGTTATCGTCACATTTTTTCTTCTTTTCGAAATAGTTTTGTTATGCCAACAATGCTTTCATGACCTAAAACATTATATCAAATATAAATAAAATTCATTCACTTGTAGGAATCTGAAATCTAGAGGATCCAAAATGGACAATATCAATAGATGACATAAGGAAGTGATAATTGTAAAAAAATATTCAGCTTCTCTCAATTCAATGTGAAATTAATAACAACACAGTTTATACTAAAATTTCGGATCTAGGAAGTAAGCAATATTTGAAGATAATATTATTTCAGAGGATGGTACTCACTAGCCTGCTCAGCAAAAAGTTTAACTAAAAAAACAATATAGAAGTTTTCTGATATGAAATGAAGAAATGCAGCAGATTTTGAGATGACATAATCATTAACATTATTCTGGATTTTTTTACTAAATATTTACAAAAATATACATGTTATTTTAAAAATTGCGAAATATCTTCAAAGAACTGACCAGCTCGCTACAATAGCAAACCATGGAAAATCATCAAATTAACATATCAAAAATTCGAGTCTTTCTTAACTTCGATGAAACGTAACAACAAATTCATTCGGCTTCTTCTAGAATTTCAAGTACTTCACGTAATTGGGTTTCGATTCTATAATTGATTGCTATTAGCGCCGTAGGTATAACGAATCATCAATCTCTTTTTACCAGCAACAGAGGAAAGCATCGATAATCTTGTAAACCCTTTCGCCGTACAGTGTGTACATAGTATATAGTATAGTAATAGTACTATAGCACACTTTAAAAGATCGAAAAAAGAACAGAAAATCTCTACTAGGAAAGTTATAAGAGTGATTAGGGGTGAAACCTCTTTTCTTTTTGGTTTCGTATTGATAGAAACGAAACCCCTCTACTCTTCAACTATAATGTGTTTACACAAGAAGAATGGATTTTCATGCACCATTTTCATTAAACCCAATTGAAAACAAACATGATGTAGTATAGTGATGGTAGTTTGGACAGAACAAATCTCTTGTATAAAGAAGAAGCTTTTGCTAGTGATGAAAAGGGATGTGAAGACAATACACTAAAAATAGCCATCTCCTCTATTGTTCCATAGGTTGTCTATCTATTGTTCCTCTCGTTCACTTTCACGTAAAAAGGTTTGATGTAGATTCGCACAGTGAAAAGCAATTTGTTGCTTGATGAAGGAAGAAAATTTCTCTCTTCTTCTAGAAGGCTTTTATACATACGGTATTGACCAGAGCAAGTCAGCGTCTTTGCTGCTAGAGAAGGAAGAGTTGCTCTGCACGTACAATAAGCTCCACAGGAGAAAAATGAATCTGATTTTCTTCATGGATTTTCTCTACCTCTTCCTACAGTCTCTCACTATGGTATATTTTATTTTGTTGGAAACACTGCATCTGTGTGAAAAGAATTTTATATCGTATTTCCATCAATAAAGATATCCTTTGACATATGTACTCATTTATCACAAAGGATAGTATAATATAGTATAGTAGAGGAAGAAGTATCGTGATATCATAGAGTATTATATATATAATCAATATTGCTTACTCTTCTGCTACAAAACTTAATAATAAAAATATTGGGCATTTACTGTTGAAACGAGAAAAGATCCGACAAAGAGGAAACAGTAAATTAGCATTAAAAGCTTTTGTAATGTCTAAAAATTGTGCTTATGTCTTTAATACTTTATGTGATTATATTGTCTGATGATGAACCAAATTTGAAGATATTCTACTGAGTTGACTTCAAATTAGGAACAACGGAAATAGACAAAACCAACTTCCTAATCTTTCCTAAAGGAAGAACGTGGCAGTTTATTTACACTTGAGTATTTCAGAAAATAACTCTTTATTTAAACATAGGATACTGTCGCATTATAATAGTTAGTATTATTATTTGAACATTTTTACTCATCTGAGCTCAAACTCTTGTTACTTCACACTTTTACAGGCTAATGCCTATAGTAACAACAGAAAATAAATAAATATGATACTGAGAAAAGTCAATAATTCTAAATTACATTAACAAGAAGAAAAGTGGAGTTAATTTGGAAAACACCATCAATTAAAAAATGTTAAATAGTTAAACATCCGCAAAACAATAAAATTATTATAATAAAATATTCAGTTTTTAAAGTGTATCTGAGCTACTTCCTATTTCTTGTTAGTAATTTAAAATACAAATCCACTTTTAAGTGATTTATTGTAAATTCCATTATAGGATGTAGTGCCATGTAGAATCAGTAGAACCGGAATATAGTTCTGCTATTCACTGGCGCATAGAGAACATAAAACACTGTAGGAATGATGCCAATTTTTCTGTTATGATTTTAAAATCAGTGGAGCGACGCTAATGTATCTAAAAAGATACGGCGAAGTCACCCCTTTTGACAGTATTTATTTTGCAATTCCCATAAAACATTATTACAATATTAGAATATATAGTTGTTTTTAATTTATATAATGGTATCTTTCTTTAAAATGATATGCATGCAAATTTTAAAGAGTAGATATAAAAAATCCATTACATTAACGTTGATAAAAAAAGATAGTACGTATATACGGCATGTATCCCTTGATAAATGTTTGTTTCAGCTGTTTCTATATGGCTTATGAAACAATGATGCAAGCGCAGCAGTTTTATAGATATGAGAAAAACTGTCTACCCTTCCGTACAGATTTTATTATGCCTCAAAGTGCCTATATTGTACAGTTACACCGCCTGTACTGGAAGTCGCAGCTAAATGATTTCTTTTCTCTTGGAACAGGAATAAAATAATGTAGTGCAATAAATGAAAGTTTACTGCGCTAACATTATATAGCTATATAAAATGAAATGGATGAGATAAATAGTTAGACAAATCAACAAGGCACAGAATACACTGTAAGTTTTTAACTTTTTAACAACATTGATTATTTCTCCGTGTGTTTCCGTGATCTTATATTAAAACAACATTTACACTCTAACATTGTAAAAAGTGATAAGTAACGACGTTATTATATTTTCTGTATTTCGCATAAATTGTAGAGTAAAATAACCCTCAGATTGAAGTTTTATTTAACTTCCCTCAGTTTAAAACTGATAAAATTATACGAAATACTGGCATTCCGAAGCATTATCGCGGAAGAGCACACAACATATCTTCAAAAGAACATGTCCGTTCATTTAAAGTTGCTCATACATTCTTTCATTCCCATTAGTGTTTGAAAGCCAAGCAATTTTCTCGCGATTTCAAATGTAATGGTCCAGTATCAAGTTGTATGAGAAAGTTTTTCAATCAAGCAGTCATGCTACAATGATTCATGTAGTATACTCACCAATTCGAATTGTTTCCGGAAGTCCTTCTACTGATGGAATGAAACAGCACCACAGCCACCAAGAGAAAGCCACAAACTTATAAAGTCTTATGGAAAAGTTCTTTTTCTGACTCTTCATTTTTTGTAATAACATTTCACCTTTTGGAAGGAGTTTTGTGCAACTAGTGGTGAGTTACGTCAATGCTTCCACAACCATTCGAGTCGTTTTTCCTCTATTTTCCACGAGGCGCGGATACTGTTTGCGGATGTCACATAAGCCATTTTTATTGCTGAAGCAAGCCTAGCACTACGCTTCCTGAGACGGGTTCTAGACGAAGGAAAAAAGTGAAAAATAAAAAATTACGATTTATAAATGGAGAAGAAGATTTTCTTTATGCACCGCATTAACCTTTCTTATATATTATCTCCCTTAAAGTGCTGCAGAAGTCAAATGCTTTTTTTCTGTCTCGGAAGTATTGTTGTTTAAAGTATAATGTTTCTCGTACTATCAGCTCTTTTTTGAAACATTTGACGATGCAAATGGGAACTTTAATATTGATCCAATCATTTAGTATAAGGACGATGTACTTTCATTTTTAAAAAGTTTTTTGTTCTCTAGAAGGATCAACGTTCTCAACAGTCACTCTCAAACACTTCACATGCAAACGGTATTTTCTGTTGTGTTACTATTTTTAGTGCAGATGCAATATCGTAAGAGAGAAAATATACGGCACTAAAAGGGAGACTGTAAAGCTGAAAGTTTCAAACTACGATAGTTGTTTTAAAGTAAAACAAAGCAACAAGTACATATTCAGTTGCCATTAATTAACCGAGTCACTAAGCATTTCTAATATTACAGAATATCACGTACGTTTCTTTCCAGAAATACAAACGCAGTTTCTAAAGTTACCCTAACTATAAATCAACTTCCACCCCGTACGATAGAATAAACCTCATCAAACTGATCACTCTCAATCACTAACTTCACTACGCTGCCAAAATGAAAAAGTCATCTAAAATTTCCCGCACAAGATAATACTGCAAAGTTCCACACATGTCGTTTTTCTACAGAGTAGAGCATACCTTCGAATTGGATCTACAAGAGCAACTCGCATCCCGTACCACACTTCCTCGTGTAGCTCTTCTCTCTGAACTGATGAGTTTGCTCTTGCTCTCACAACAACCGACTAGGAGTAGCGTTGGAAACAGTCAAACCAGATGAATTCGTCACCTGTACACTCTATCTAATATCTTTGGGTCACATTTGACTGACATCTGGAAATGTACTTTTTCCTTCTTCGTATAAATCATCTTTGTTGAAATGGGGTAGTTGGATGAATATCCAGATTTGTGGCAGTTTATTTCCTCTGAGAATACAGTGAATTTTGGAGTATATATTTACGTACTGCTGTATATAAAACATTGTATGACATTGCACACGGTCAATCAGATTATCTGTCAGGTTCTATGAGTCTCGAAAATTGACTTCGTTGGAAAGAAAGAAAACACTAGTTTCGATTTTCAATTTTAACATGACTGTTGAATTTACATTTTATATACATGCAATATGAATGTTTCTTTATGTGGGTTATATACACTTTGTTGAAAATGGCGAAAGCGTTTGTTCTAGAATATTGTCCTATGAGATTAGGCGTGGTTCCAAGTATCATTATCCCAAGTGTAAAAATAGCCGTCCATCGTCACGCAAATGTGCTTCTAGCACAACATCATGTTATTTACAAATGCAAACATGAAATTAGGTAAATGCAATCACATGTAAATAATATTAAAACGTCCTTGTGTTTTTGCTTTCATAATAAAAAATTAAATTGCTAGTAAATTACACAGGATTTAACGTCCAGTGTAACTGCTATATAATGACAATTAGCAGTAATCAGTAACAGATTTGGAACAATAATAATATACCTACCATGTTATTCATCCACATACTTCACTACACTATTTTCATTTATGTTACACCTGGTTGCAAAAGAAATCCTTCTTAGAATGCGAAAGTTGGCAAATGTGTTATTTTTAGGCTGAAGCACTCTCACATTCATATATACTCTCAGCTCTTCAAAAAACACTAAAACTTCTCCGGTTTATATTTGAAGGAAGTTGGATCTGTGTATAACGCCTTTCAAGTTTATTATTCAAACTTGGGTTAATTATATTAACACTTGCGCGTCTTAAAATGATGTCTTCAAAAGAAGTATAAAGTATATTCCATGTGTTCCTTTAACTCAACGATTTCCTAACACTTGTTTTAAGCCATAAAAATATTATAGCTTATAAAGTTGGGAAGTGAACCATGGTTATACGATTCTTCAAAAATGGAAGTGCTTTCTTCAAATTATATTGGTTTGCTTTGAAAGTTCTTGCAAACGTAAGAATTTCAAATGGATCGAGCAAATTAAATTTAAATACACAATGAATAACTAAATTTCGTAAATTAACAGTCCATAAAAATAATGTACTTCACGTTTATATTATGATATTATTATCATCATTGCTATTAAATTTCACAAGTAAGGATTAAATGTTATTACCTCTTATCAAGAATATTTCTTCCATTTTATTGTTTTCAAAGTTTACTGTGGAAAATAATCTACTTTTATGTCACTTTATATCACTTCAAAAGATGGAGATGATCAGTAGAATGTATTTCAAAATTCAATAATTAAATGAAGATGATGGATTTTCTGCACATAAAGACAATAATTAATAGAAGTGAAGAAGTGGATTAATGTGATGGATTAAAGAGTAATAATTTGTCTCCAGTTATTACATTATAAATACGTAGGATGTATTATATTTTTTCAAGGATTGTATGTGGATGGTTTAAGATCACAAATATGTATTGGTATCGGTATAGTTTAATAACATCATTGGTTCAAAACTCAATGAAATCTTTGTTAACAGTATAATTGCTGAGTTTTACACATAGTTTAATTATTTACAACAACATTATTGTTTCAATCTACATAAATTCCATTTTCATTACTAAATACACTAATCATACAATTTGAGACAAAGACTATGTAAAAGTAAAATATTTTGTTCAATTACAAAGGTTCGTTTTGAAGTTTCATTTGTCTCTGATAGCACTGCATGATAGTAGGGAATGAAGTATTACAGAGTTAAAAAAGAAAATAATACTTAAACATAACATTAATATTTTCCTTTTGAAATTGCTTTCTCACAACCTCTGTAGTCCTCCTACTCAAATAATTGGTAACTCTCATTTATGACTTTAAAAATAATATAGCAATCGTCAGATATCACCTTTTTTTCAACATTTTTTGTAGCTGATTTTTCATATATATTGATTTATAACTGGTTACTGATTCACTGAGTAAGTGTTGAGTGTGTATCTATTACCTACTATAGCAGTATAGAGCAAAATGATTTAAGCTAGTTATATCGAAATTATTTCTTTAATGTTTCGTGTGACATTTAATCAGAAAAAACATCTCAAAATATCACCACAAAGGAATTCGGCCCTTCACAATGAAATTTAAATAATCTTTCTATTTCAATTTCCTCTAGTTATGGAGAAACATGAAAAAAATTCACAATTCATTGACATTGTCTAAAAATCTACTTTTAAGTGTCCACGAAATTTCATTTTGTTCAAGACTATCTTTCTTACATAAAATTAAACTACTTGCTACTAAACTTCATAAAATAAAGTACCATTTCCAAAAACAATAACTTTATGAGGACTCGGGTTACCAGTCTATGTTATCTAATACCATAAAGGAAGTTAATATTGTGGGCATGAAAACATGTACTAATATACTTAATGGAAAATAAATATCGAATAAAAAGTAAAGACGCGAGATTAGTGCAGAAAATGGGATCATTAATGGACTCAAACCGGTGAGCATTAAATGTTAGTATTTACCAATAGTACAAATGCCTGATAACATACAGTACAGTCTGTGTTTGTGATGCATATACAAACATAAAATGTTCATACAAGGCGGATGTTAAAAAAAATTAACATAGAATAGGAGTAAAGTATTATCGTACGTCGGAAAATGATATTATAAATATTGCAGATACCTATTAGGTGGCAAAAAGTGAAACTTCGAAGTGAAACTTCGTAAGTTAATAATCTATTCAAAGTTTTTTTTAAGTAGGATTTTCACTGTTTTGAGTGTTTTCGTCAACCAAAAATATGTCAATTGAGGCACCATCACTATCTAGTTAAAAACTAAAGCAATCGACTATACCTCCAATGTGTTTGGTGAATATGTGTGTCTATTACATAAATAATGTACATAAAGTTGGAAACCCGAACCCTTGAAAAATAGTCAACGCTGACTTATTGCATTTGTTTGAAAACGAGAAAAAAAATTGAGGTTAAGAATTTTCGAATTTCTCATCTATCATACTAGTTTTAAGGATAATTTTTGTTTGGAAGAAAATATGAATTATGTTAAAGTTCATAATTTATTGCTTTGGCAAAAATTCTTTAAAACGATGCTTTCTTACACTCGAGTCACAAACTATACCTTCTAATTCATCCATTAGATGAACAGGTATGTTGGATCAGTGTTAAATATCATTGTCAATATATTAACAACTATCAAACCCACAAGCAGAATAACAACCCTTTAGATAACTGGCATACACATCTAGCTAGTTCCAGGAGTGATTCCATACCCACTCCCCCTATCTCTTTCAGTC
>JAQIWE010004564.1:0-10655 GCA_034698565.1 Campodea plusiochaeta
ATTTACTGGATCTTAAAAAAAAAAAGCACGCATGAATTCAGTATAAACCAGGATTAGGTCTAAGCAGTATTAGGTCTATATTAGCAGACTTATTGTATCAAGAATATATAGAAACTCACAATTCGAAACCCCGGTCCGATTTGACGACAGAATTATATGGTCATATACTGTTACAATGATCGGTTATAATCCTGATAATTTTGTTAAAATATTCAAAAAGACTCCACGCCAAAATTAGTATACAAATAAGAATGTTTTAAAATAGAAAACCAGATCGAATTTGACTAAAAAAAGATATAACAACTAACATAACCCCTAAACCCCAATAAATAAAATTACATAATAATAATAAATTAAATTAAAAATACGCCAATAAGTAGTTTTGCCAAAGGAATTTGAAAGTTCTTGGGAATCAAAACTCGAAATCTAGCTTTGGATGTCATCGATGATTGATTTGCATACTCAAAATAATAATAAAAAAATCCAGAAAGCTGTTCATTGTCAGGGTAAAATTTTATGTCTCTAGCTCATACCAAAGCCTATCGGGGTATACCTTATTAAAAATCACCCATCACACGCCCTGCAAATTTGTTTAAAATTGAACGAGAGCTGTTCTGGTGATAATGGTATAGATGACATGGACCTCCAGATATACTGTACAAGCCAATTTTTCTTCAAAAAGTAACCAATATAAAGGTATATTTTCTGACAGTTCTACGATAAATAGTCTTTGAATTTATTGATATTGTCATGTATTGAAGTAAGTACTGACGGAGTTCAGTTTATTTTGAAGTACTGTGATGTTTTGCATGAATGAAGCGTACTGCCCTCTTTATTCCAGAGTGAACAATCAACAATCTGTGGCAAAGTAAACATGTCATTTGAAACATCACTCAATTAACAACACTCACTAAACAAACTTACATTGCTTCATACACAAACACGTAAACTATACACTTTACTTCATGTAGACAACTCGACATGTTGGTGAATTATTTATTAATATTGTGTTTGTACTGTGGATATTACTCATGCCTGACTAACTGCTCTATAATCTGCTATTGCTATTGGTTAAATCAAGTTGAGCCGGGGCCCATGAATTCATTAGTGGTTCATGAAGGATTTGGGTATTCAATTTTGATGTTCATGGAAGTTATTTTAATAAGTAATATTTTTAATACTGTGTATCGTTTTTTATGCTGAGAAATTTTTCGAACGGTATATAATGAGACAATAAGAAATATTATAAAAAGAGACTTGTAATTATACAGCCCATCGTGGAATTAAATAAAAGTCATTATCAAAGGGAGCGAAATTGGTTAAATTTGTAATTTAATAAGAGATATTTTCTAAATTTCAGAATAATACTACCATAATTTCATTCTAAAGTAATATTGTACATATTTTCTTATTTCAGCAACACGATGTAATGAAGTGATTACTTATTCTTCAAATGCTTTTCCATTTGCAAGTTCCTTGAATGAATGGAATATAAAACAGTGTTATAATATAAATAATTATATTCCCAAAGTTTCATTAACTTTGAACTTTACTACTAAAAAAAATAGAATATTGAACTCTTCTACAGGTTGAACATTTATTTATATCTGTAATATTTAATAGTCTATATTTATATCGTGATCTAATTAATTTTTCAAAAACTCTATATAATCATCTGAAGGAACATTCCCATGAACCTTCCTTTATCCACCAATGGTCTATATAACCTTTAGAAGTGAAGTAGTATGTGTATACTATTAGCTGCCGAGAGCGTAGAATAACTATTGGAGCATCTTTTCTTGGTGCTCTTTCTGCGTGTATTCTCTCTAGTACTTGTGCTGTAGTCTTGGGATATATATGTTGACGCAAAAGAGGGAGGGAGGGAGCGAGAGCATCTTCTTTGATTCCTCCTTGCAAATAAATTCATCCACTCATGCGGATTCAGAGAGGGCCTCAAGCACTCACACTTTTTCGGACAATTTCAGGAAAATTGCTTTCAGATCGAAAGCAGTTACACTTCCCTTATCTGCTTGGGTAGAATAGTCTGCTGTAGGAGTGGAAGGTAGGGTAAAGTATTTTAGTAAATGGGTATGGAGTGGGGTTTATTCAGATTTGATTCGTCGGGTTAAATGAGGGAGATTTAGAGCTTCTGCCGCGAGTCACTTATTCCAATGAAATCAAATATACTTTTCTTTGTGCAACTACTGTATGGTGTACTATTGGAAGATATCTTTCATATAATATGCTTTAGTAGGCTTAGGGTTGAACAAAAAGATTATGAGAACTGAGTGAAAAACTAGAAGATATTCTGCTTTGAAATATAATGAATAATAGAATAAAGATTTTCTGTATGTAGGGACAAAGAGTTTAAGCATTGGAATAGACTGCGATACTGACTCTTTTTCTCTTCTGACATATTGAAAAGAAATGAAGACATTTCAGTCAGCAGTCTATTTAACATATTGGAAGAATCCCAAAATTTAATTACTGTAAAATATATTTCCATATGATGAAGACATCTTATTTTAGATCACGCAACAAAAAGATTGTAGTAGCATTGCTTTGTTCGGTATTGAAGGTAGTCATTAAGTAACGTAATTTATTCTGATCATCATAATTTCAACATTGATGAATACATATTTCGGTCCTAATTGAAAATAAAACTTGGATAATTTACAAAGCAAAGTTTCAGAAATAGCTGATCCAATAATAAAATCTAATTCTGATTTACTTTATTTTTTAACTATTTCATCGTAGATTGAATCGATGTGAAAATATGAGTAATTACTGAGAAGTTTCATGTATTGTACCATGATTGTACCATCTCCTTCGTCCACAAGAAAATACTTCCGTACTTGAAAAGTATTTAAATTCCCTTATCAACCATCACCTCATTGATTGTAGCCACTTCTATCCATCAATAAGTGTAAAAACCTCCTCTGATATGGTGATGGTCTCCCTGTTCAGATGCAACCAAATGAAAGCAATAAAAAGCTTCCTGAGGTGCACACCGAGCTTCAAAGGTCAGTCTGTACACAAAGCTACTTTCAACCAGCCACAAGAGAAAAATTCCATAATGCTCCCAGCAGCCTAATTCCCACTCGTATTAAAAGAAGGTCTTGTCTTTCCAAGTAATTAGAGCTTTTTTGCCATTTTTATACTGCAGTGATGTGCACAATGGGATTAAGTTGGGATTACTATGGGTTGCATGTGGTTATTGGATTTTTAAACTAAAGAACAGATTAAAAGTGAATGAACGGAGTGGAAGAAAGTGAGCAGATCTGAACAGTATGTAGAGGTTCAGTTAGATTAATGTGGTTGAGAAGGAAATGACTGTTACGATGCAGTCGGAAGAAGGAAGAGTGATACAATACGCTGTATATAGAGGGATAATTTCAGATGTATAGAAAATGAAATACTCCAGTGGAAGAAGGAATTTTTATAATTTCTGGGTTATTTAAGGTACTACAAGATTAAGTATGGATGATTCAAAACATGAACATCCGCGCCATCAATGAATATTAAAAATTTAAGAACGTTAATTTGTAATCTATGATTTAACTGAAGGTGAAATTATACTAAAATTAATACAATATTTCTCAGATTTATTGCTATTCAGTAAAATATATGTCAATTCGAAAAGAGATGAGGTCATAGCTTTCTATCTTTCTTTGCTGCATCTCAGATAAAATAAAATTACTCGAGATGTAGAAACATTTGCCAGATAAGATGTCCATAATCTTCACAGTACTTCATACTGTGCACTGCCGAACAGTATCCATTGTAGGATGACTATTACTATTATCATAAAAAGGGCAAATATAAACAATGAACATAAAACCAAATAATGGCTATCACATACAAACACAAATCTGTATATTATTACAGGAACAGCAACAGCACCAGAACCCCATGATCATTAAAAATGTCAAATTAATAAATTTTATTACATATTGAGATTAAATTTAATATTAGTGATTTTCCATTGAAATTGTTCTCATTCTTTCTAAGGGAATCCTTTATTGGAGTGATGTAGTCATCGAGCAAATTCTCTCGTTATTCTAATTACTTGAAATGATGAGTATAGTATCACGTAACAAACGGTTAATTGTTACAGCGGCTTGCACGATTCAACACACCAATCATGCACTTTTCATGCCTCATTCCAACAATGAGGGATATAAAAAGGTATTAGAATCTCCTTTAAGAAGGAGAAATCTCCATGAATTATACAACAAAGTTGGATGTCGGGAACTATAAAAAGGATTTGGAATTTTATAGCAGTTGCTTTGAGTTTATTGCGGTGTCCTATTTGGCTTTGAAAAGTAGGACGAAAAAGTCGTTAGAACTGTTTTCTGGAACAATGTTGCAAATTGCTGACTTAAGTTATCAGGGTGCATGAAGCTGTGAAGAAATTGGGAATGAGTGCTAGTTAACTCTAATGCTTACATGAATATAGAATATCTGTACTGTATATATAACATGTCTTAAAATTAATAATATTATAATTATGTATCATTAAAGTAAGGATCTAATCAGTTCACAAAGAACAAACAGGGCCATCACAATTTTCTCTAGAAGAGTTTCTGATAGTTATTGTGATTCATTCCTTTCAGACAAGAGAAAAAATCGCGGAAAAAAATATTAATTTTACCAGTTTATGAGATCGCTGAAAATTACTGATTGATATTTGATAATAAGGATAGATACTACATTTTTCCTTTCTCACTTCATACTAAATTTTGTATATTTTAGAATAACTACATGATGTAAAGATCACAGTACAAAAAAAATGAAAGATCAATCTACTTCGCCGTGAATATATGCACTATTCAACTATTCTAATTTTAATACCACTCAAATGTGCACAAAATGATGATGATCTTAAAAATTCGAATTTGTTAGCCAAAGAAAATAAATAAACTTATTCGTAGAATGTAAACTCTCACTTCTGCCAAGAATTCGCAGCACCTAATCCTTTGTAATGCACGTACTTACACTTCACATTATATGAACGAGATCCACTATAAACAAAGGTTTCTCAGTAATTACGTCAACCAGCAGAATTTTTGACATCAAGAGCGTTTTCACACTTTTCGCTAGAGTCAATATGCCACAGATACCTGTGTGCGTCATCCGCCATTGACGTAGGTAAGTAAGGTATATGCACCACTGCAAATTAGGGAATGCAAAAAGATCAACAAAAGCTCAGGTAACAGACAAAAAAATTATCAAACTGAAATACCTATTTAGATTCTAGGATTGTTACAGCATATTAACAAAATCAAACCACTGTAATTCCTTTAAAAGTGATTTGAAGTTAATTTAAAATGTAAATGTATTCGGTAGAAAATCTAGAAATGTTACATTACTTCTGGTATATCATTAAAAATTAAACCTATATATTTGAAGCACTACTTTCTGAGTACTTATTCTCTTGCTTTATAATTAAAATAATACTACAGTTGTTTTAATATTGTGATATAAACTGGAAGAAAAGATTCTCATGCATGTTATATTGATAGTTTACAAAAATTATTATAGATCGATATAATTTTACTCTCAGATATGAAACTTCAAATTCCTTTAAATATTAAAGTGAGATTCCAAATTTGCATTTATCTTGAACACATAATTGGAATCTATTCGTATTTTGTAAACTGTTTCTAAAGTTGTTCTGCTGTCTTGGAAATATATAGAGAGAAAATTATGATTTCAAGTTTTCTTCATGTTCAGAAACAGCTTCTATTGATTTGATACTTTCTGTATATAGACTGTCCATTCATAATGTATTAGGTAGAGTCATACAGAGAACATTCTAACTGAATATTTTTCATATAGAATATACAACTGTACTACATATACTACTGACTGTATACTAATGGAAGAATATTCTTTTGTGAGGTATCTTGAAAATATCCATATTTCACATGAGAGCTGATATACTTTTTACATTTCCATGAATATTTAAATTCTGTGCGCATTATTTTCTTCAAACATAAATCAAAATATTGTTGAAGCGCCTTATTTCGAGTTGTTCACCCACACTCGAGTATTCTATCATCCATTCATAATTTGATGCTTTCCTTATATGAATTGTATTTCATTCATAAGTCATTTCAAGGCTTTCATTCAAATCCGGTGACACCCCGAACTAATCACCTGTAAAAATAAAATTATCGTCCTAATAAGCATAGAATACAGATTTTAGGAAGAAACATAAAACGTGTTTTAAATTTACGTTATCTAAATTTAAAAAAATTCCGTCTTATACCTTTATAAAACAGGCTACGATGCATTGATGCAGCAAATTATAGTTTAAGTTTTAAAAGATTGACAAGATGAATTTAAATTTTCAACGCCTTCATGAAAATCGTATCCTTGAGATACGTTATCACTTTTTCTGCATCTTCACACCCTTGTTGCCCCAGATGCCGTAAACATGACAGGTGACAATGGGTCTACCACGACCGAATGAAATTACAATTCTTATCATAAACACATAATTCTATCGTATGTGTACATTTTTTTACATTCAAAAGTAATTTACGCCTTAGACTGTTAGAAGAGTGCCCTTGAAATAAAGAATATGTAGATACAAAGAAAAAAAAAAACGAAAGTGTTTGTTTATGGCAAAATAAACTTACGTATTTTTTTTAGTTGGTACTCCTGCCGGAAATGGCCTCTCAGTTTCCGAACAAAAACTCATTTGTATGAGCAAGTTGTTTAAAACTAAAAAAAGTGAAGGAGATGGTTAATACTTAGTATTTGTTAATTTTAATGATATCTTAAATATTTTAGAAAAATATATTGACATATGGTAATATCCTGTTTAATTTTTGAAGGTCTAGCAATGTTTGTAAAGTGACTTTAATATTATTGAAGTAAAATAATAAATTTATTTTTATTTTCCATTTCATAATAATTATATATTGCTATCTACATAATTATTATATTGTTATTCATATAAATGTACTGTACATTGTACAATCAAATTGGAGCTAGTTATTGAGAATATTAGAATTCCAGCCTATCTATACCTATATAGTGTAGTTAAGGTATGGTACAACACGTTATTGTCATTGAAGAGACGTTCGATTTCAACAAGAAAAAATTATTGATACTTCCTAATATAAAGATTACCAATCAAAATATGTTACTGTTAATAAGAATTTAAAAATAATAATAAAAAAACATTTAATTTTTTTTATATATGAGTATGTTCTGCAGTCGATCTGCATGTTTGTTATAAAGTTCCGACTATTAAATGTTGCTGATGGTATTATTTAGTTCCAGGCGCAGATCTATGGGGGGCGGCTGCTGGGGCTGTAGTCCCTCCATTGATGGACAGAAAAAGAAAAAAGAAGGAAAAGAAATAATTTGTACGTTATTTGTAAGAATTTTGATTAATAATATGAAATTTTTCTCTAGAATAAGGAAAATTCTGGTAAAATCTTTGATTTTCTCTCAAAAGTTCCTTTTCAGATCGTAATTGCTCAGTTATATTTATGAATTTCAGCTTTAAAAATGAAAAGAATTATCTCGGGCTTCGCCCTCGGGGCACATAATTTAAGAAATATATAAATACTTCTTGCTAGCCCTTCCCATCATACGCGTAGCTACAGGGGTGACAGGGTGGGCAATTGCCCACCCATTAGGTTTCAGATGTTAAAATAAAATATAGTAGGAACAGAAAAAAAATCAAAAATAATAAAAACTAAAAAAAATATTAGAAAAATTAGGCCACATTTTTAACAAATATCTGTAAAAAAATTGGTCTAAAATAGGGATTTTCGCGCTAATTTTTCAATTTTTTTCTCATTTCAAAGAATAATAATTAATATAATAATTATATTTTTCTCCGACGGTATCAGCAATAATAGGACTCTTGCCCCTCCATTAGAAATGGTCTGGCTACGCCTATGCTTTCCATCACAAAATCCTGGATCCGTACCTGCTTAGTTCGTTAATTTAATCTCTGCTTCTGCTATATTCCACTTACTTTGTTGATAAGTTGGAGTATTTGTTTTCTAATAAATATTTTTAGAAAATATATTTTGCTGATGCGCGTTATTTACTTACTAGAGTGCGTACAACTTTTGAGATAAGATAAGTTAACAGATCATTGTTATCATTTGAATTCTGTACATATAACTGAAAGCCAAACCTTATTAAATCATATATAAAACAAATATTTACGATCTCATATGGAAGATTCAAAGAACTTTTATCTCTACCATCCCCAATATTCAATACGTATTATGTTTGTGCTGTCATATTTAAGTTGCTATTTTATTACGAACTAATCGAATGCTGTTGCTACGTGGATTGAAAAAAATAGCAATTGAGGTCTAGTACATCATTTAAATTTACAAATATATCAATTAATGTAATATCTGAATTAATACATTATGTAAAATACTAATATTCAGTATAATATAATAATAATAATATTTAAATTAATATTGTGAGATTTGCAAAATATTTATTTTGAGCTAAATAATAATATATAAGAAGAATGTGAGTTACACGATTTACAATTTAGATATTTTGTTCTCACTTGAATAATTTTTGAACTAAAATAATTATGTTTAATCAAACATATACATATACTGTTCTCGTATAATAATATTACGTCGTATAATGTGACGTTCAATCTATATTTTAAGATTCACACTTTTTTTGTGTACACTACTTTCAAAGAGCAACTTCGGTATAATGAGCTGTTTTAATTTTATATTTCATTCTCTTCCCTTTACTTTTACTCTCAGCATGTTTCCTTCCGGAAGGGTTGATGTTGTGATGTGCATCTTCTTCTCTGATAGTTCCATCCACGTGAACATCACCCCCCCCCCTCCCTCTTTTAATCGTATTTTCACCTTTTTCATAATTAGCAACTTCACAAGGTATATAGAGGGAGGTTGTAGTTAATAGATACAGATGAGGGACACTCCACTGGGAGGAAATTAAAGATCAAAACAAGAATGGAAGGGGATTAAAAAGCAATGATTGGGGAAGGAGCCAAGACGTTACTACGTGTTTCGTTTCAAACAGTTAACTGTACAGACGATATACAGATTGGAATTAGTGCTAGATACTTTAGAGGAATGAAAAAATGTTATTTTAATAGTAAAGAATTTAGAATTCCCTCCATTATTATATCTTTGTACAAAAATAGAAGAAGAAAATTGAAATACAGAATTAACCTTCTTGGGAAGGTGATATCACAGCTTCAGAGCTTGAAAAGCATAAATATTCAGTAATTTAACACCGTTAAAAAATAATTCCATTTGAGAGACAGAGATGAAGCGAAAAGCAGACATCGACTCGTATCATCAATCGATCAAACCAATCAAATATTTTAAACAAAAAAGATGAATTTGTCTTTTGAGGATACCATAATTTTATTAGATATTACTATAGTATGAGGGACGTTACTATATCATTTTGATGGATTATAGTTGTTCTCTAAAGTTTTAATGTGCATAAATGATGTTATTCCATAATATAATTTTCATCACTGAAGAGAGAAGAAACGAGCTCTAATTTCACTTTCAGTGTAATAATTTGTTTGATCTTTCTGATGGTAAACGCTCATTTTCCAAGTCAATTTTGATTTTTTGGTGTCAATCTTGAACTGGTTGCATATTCTCCCCGGCTGTAAACATGTTCGAAATGGAGTACATTGTACATCTACCCTGAAAGATTATGCATCCACAGAAGCATGCTTTCATTCACCCTCGATCCTGGTTAGTACAAAAAGAACAATGTGTTATTACAAGAAGAATGAAATATATTACTGAAAATTCAATGTATCTGATGCAAAAAAAAAATCCTCCTATCCAATTCTTTAAAGTCTTAAGATTCTGAAGTGCAAAGAGTATGTTAATGAATAAAATAAATGGATGAATATAAAAATAAGATTTTCTAGCATCCTCATCACATTCTTCATATGCAATAATACGTTGACTGTACAGCTGCATTATAGATTGTACATACTTTTAACTGACGGTATATCCTATACAAAATCTTAAGGACCTATTCCACTTTAGAAAATTGACGATTTTGACGGGAAAGAGTTTTGTTTACAATGGTAAACAGCGGTGACTCTCGGGTGACTCTATTACCCACCCTCTTGTTAGGAGCTTAAACTGTCAAATTATATGCTAACGAGAACAGGTCCTTATAATTTTGTATAGGGTATATAATTAGGTGGGATTTCTCAGGACTTTGTACACCGATTTCACAAGTACGAAATCCCTCGCCTTTCAGCTTCGAGTTTAGTAATGTTATCGTTATTTTTCTTTTAATTTTCAAATAACTTATTAATATAGAAATAATAACACCAATGCAAACAAAACCAAAGATATTTGGGATATATACTAATAATGAAAGTTAGAAATATATTATTAGTTTGGGGGTGGATGTTATCTACCAAGAACACCGCTGAAACATTAAATTATCTAGTAATAATTTAATGTTTCACAAAGGAACAAAAACATTTTAAGAAAACTCAGTATATTGGTTTCGGACAGTACCATTAAACAGTACGTTGTAAATAATAATATTACATACGTGAAATGAAATGTTTTTAACTGACTACTTTGCATTGGAAAAATAAATTAAGAACAAGAAAAATTTCGGCTCAAGTGGGA
>JAQIWE010004565.1:0-10654 GCA_034698565.1 Campodea plusiochaeta
AAAAATAACGATTTGAGACCTTACCTGGTGAGTAATACAAATTTCGGCCACTCTGAATTTTAATTTTAGGTGGAGGGTTCTTAACGTACTGTAAACATCATGTTCTTTTATTTTTGTAAAAGATTTTGATTATTACTAATAATGAAACCAAAACGATGATAAAAATGACATTTTGAATCTGCACGCAGTACTGTGAATACTGTGATCTCCAAGTTCATAATAATAATAATAAAATATGATAGACAGGAATGTTGTTATTTTTGTTTTAAAAAGTTTCAATTTTAAATAGCAGAATATTGAAATATTTTATATAAAGGAAACTAACATCATTTATTGGAACATTATTGTAATTAACTTACTTTGCAAAATTTCTGTTTTAGTACAGAAAACATACTTTTTTTCTGAATCAGTTACCTTCGAAAGGTTTTCTTAGACTTTTTGAATTCAGTGCAAGTAAAAAGAATGCATCTTTCTGTCATAAGTACAATTGTTGCAAATATGCAGAGAAGAAAATAAAAATAAAAAATTCCTTGTAGACTTTTTAGAGTAAAAAATCCATTTGAATTATTGTTTTGACCATTAGAGTTATAACTTAGCATCCTTGTTTGATGCAATATTAGTATTTCTTACAAATCGTCATTCAGTATTCTATCATGTTCATACGAGTCACCATTCAAGATTCTTCCAAGGTATTTAACAAATAGTTTTAGTGATGGGATGTCCTGTAAAGTAATTCCATAAGAAAGTGTCCCCGTTTCAGTATTATGCCGTCGAACTTTGAATTCACCGAATACTTTTGTATAATCCATTAGAAGCACATTTCTTGTGACGACGTTTTTTCCCAGAGAAAAACACACAGCTTTGTTTGATATTACATTGCTTGAAGGCAACGAATAGGATGCATATTACCCGAAACTTTTATTTCTGCTCTTTTAAATATACTTTCTGAGTAAACTGTGATGTAAACTTTATATTTCATATCTATTATATGTCTTGAATAGATTCTGGTATAACTTCCTCTTCGACTAT
This sequence comes from Campodea plusiochaeta, assembly GCA_034698565.1. Lineage (NCBI taxonomy): Eukaryota > Metazoa > Arthropoda > Diplura > Rhabdura > Campodeidae > Campodea > Campodea plusiochaeta. Next base: position 1,030 of record JAQIWE010004565.1, read on the forward strand.
TATTGCATTTTCAGTAAACTTTGTACCAATTACAGTACATATAAACATACAATAAAAAGTCCATAATGAAATTAAGAACGCAACAGCGTATGATTTCTTACCAAATTCGCGCCCACCTTGCGCCATCAAATTAGCAAATGTGAAATTCAAATACAGATATACCACAGAATATTCTCTCGATGTTTTATACAAAATGAAAGTCGTCAGTATTGAGGCTGTTAATGTCAGTAAAATTACTTTTGGATCAAAAGTCTGTCTGAGATGAACCAACATATTATAATGAACTTTTGGTTGTTTCGTGTAAAAAACAAAATTATCATAATGATAAGCCGTTTGTCCATTTTTTGCAGGTGTAAAGAAACAATTTTGACTTCTGCTACGGTAAGATAATGTAAAATTTAAATATGATTCAAATAAAGTTGATAAAATTTTGTTTATACAAAACTCATAAGAAACACTGATTGTTGAACCGTTGAAAGTTCTTAGTTCATTGTTCACAGTCCGTGGTTCTTCAATTAGTTTCTCGCCCACATTTTTAAATACTATATTTTGCATTCGATTGTCCCGATTACAGTACAAACATACTTGAAAATATTGAACGCTGGAAGAGTTTTCGATTTGCAAGAAATACATGGAACTTTTCAACAAAAAATCATAATATGGTTTATCAGGAAGTTCAGTAACTGAAAAAACGAAAATAACATTTTCCTGAGCTTTGGAGTAATCTGATAACCCGTATATTTTGTTGTCTAAGTTATTAATCCAGTCATCGATCATTACTATTTTGTGTTTACCGTGAGAAGTGTAAAACTTAAAAAACTTTGATAATTTTCCCTCGTCGATGTAAAAGATGTTACCCAATTTATACAATGATTCTGAATCCAATAGCACTATTGGTAAAGTTCCATTAATCTCCATTAGGATCGCTCGTATACTTGTATCAGTCACAGCGACATTGTCTTTATGTTTAACAAACAATAAAGTCCCACTGACATGTTGAGCGGTATTAATAAAGTTCAGAATAGGCCCAGTCCATAAACTACTGTTGTCTTTCAGTTGATGGATTTTGGAGTACGAAATAACTGCAATTAACAGAAAAATTAAAATTACTTTCAACATTATGACAACTGATGAGAAACTTCCAAGAAATAAAATAGTTATACTCTCGATAAACGTGTGCTTTTTCTAACATTGATTATTCGAGTACATTATTTCCAATTTTCTTTTGTGTGGTAAAAGCTGATTGGCTGAATGTAATAAATATGGAGTACTCCTATTGGTTAATTGAACATCTGCTGTACACGTGTACTTTAATTATAGTTTCTGCTGTATCTTTACAATATATCAATAATTATTAAGTACAACAAATATTTGTCTGTTTGATCAAAAAGGAAATATAATGGCACACCCAAGCATTCCGTGATGAAAACTGAATAATTATATGCTTCTACTATAGTTATAAGCGGATTATTTAATTCAAATGTGGAGACACGAATAAGCTGTCTAATTTAATTCCATTGAAATGTAAAAACTTCTACACACATAACAAGCAATTCATTTTTTTTCAAACAATAATAATATCTGAATATAACATTCACTCGTCAGTGTAATATAGGATAAATAACAGCAACTTTACTCCACTTATTGAATACAGGCATTTTCTCTTGATAAAGGATCGTCTGCAATCTGCTGCAATCTAGGAAATGCAGGATTGACAGTATGTTAGGGACATGAAACATCTTTATTGATTTTGAATACTTTATTATTTTATATAACAATGATATTACAAAATGAACATATTATGTCTTGATTAGTATACTTATACTGTATTTCTTTAAAATGTTTGGTTACTAAACTAAGTAAACAGAACTATCTTTAAGTCAATAAAATACTTAAACGATGCAAACAACATTGGTATATGTTATTGCTTCTTAATAATCTTAATTTGAAATCATTATTATTATTAAAATGAAAATAACTATATAACAACTTGCGAAGACTTTACAATTTCTGTATCACTATAACCGAGGGGTGAACCACTTCAAAAATTTTTGTACACCGGATTTGTGTTCATGTGATGTTCACCGGTGTTTCTGGGCTGTTCACCGGTATTCATTTGGTGTTCACTGCTATTCATTTGGTGTTCACTGGTGTACAGGCGATGTTCATGACGGTGTTCAGAAAATTTCTACACCGATGTTCATGAGTGGTTCACCCCTCGACTATACAACAGTGTGCAAAGTGCTGAATAAGTTGAAAATAAACAAAGAAGATAATAAGATAATATATAATAATATAGCAAACACTTTCATTGAAACTTTCTCACATCTTTGCACAACAAAATTAGAGGTTTACAAAGACTTTTTGCCTCGCTGATAATTTCTGCGCAACTCATACGTACATCTTTCAATTATCAACACAATAGTGGAAAATAAACTAAGAAGAAAATAAAAGTAAAATATGCCCTGTAAACTTTTTAAAGTAAAAGTATCAGATTCATTTTGGTCATAGGAATTACGACCTAACCTCATTTTGTGTAATATTTCTATTAATTCTAAATTGTTCTTTAGTTTTCTAACATGTTCATACAAATCACCATTCAGTATTCTTCCAATATATTTTTCAAACAATTTTTGTGATGATTTATCGCGATTACTAAGTCCGTAATAAACAGTCCCAATTTCTGTATTATGAAACTGAACTTTGGGTTTACCGTATAAGTCTGTATAGTTCGTAAGTACCAAATTTCTTGTGGGTACATTTTTCTCAAGGGCAAAACAGACAGTTTTATTTGCTTTAAAAACTTCATGAAGGCATGTCTTAGGCACGCCACCGAAAAATCCCCAATTGTACATAGAAATATTCTTAGCTTTGAAATAAAAAGGAATCGAGTAAAAAGAAGTATGTCCTTTATATTTCATATCAATTACATCTTGAATTGAATCGGGCATCACTTCTTTTTCAACTATTATCGCATTTTCAGTAAACTTTGCACCAACAAAAGAGCAAATAAAGAAACAAAAATAAATCCATAATGAAACTGTGAACGTTAAAATGAAAGATTTATATTGAAACTCAGAGCGAGCGCTTGTCCCCATCAGATTTGCGAAAATTAAATTGAAATATGTGTCAGCTACTGAGTATCTTTTTGCCTTTTGACAGAAAATAACTGTTATTAACATCGAAGCAGCTACTGTGACTAAAAGTACTTTTGGATCAAAAGTCTGTTTGAGATGATTTAAAATATTGTAATATGTTTTAGGTAACCTAGTGTAGAAAATAACATTATCGTAATGATAAGCCTTTACAAACCTCTGGATTGGAAAAAAGAAACTGCAATATCTTTCTGCGTATTTGGATATGGTAAATTTTAAATGCGAATTAAGCAGTGCTACTATATGTTCATTTTCATTATTTGCTGCCACATTAAATGTCGTTCTGTTAAAAGACTTTAGTTCATTGTTCATAGTACTTAGATCATCGAATTCTTCTTCTTCAACAGTTTTATATGACACTAAAAATTCACTTGTAGAATACAAACACGACCTATAGAAATTGTAACTGCTGGAAGAATGTTCGATTTGTAAAAAATTCATGCCTGTTTCAAATTGGTAGTAATTATTTCGAAGAGGTAACTGAGTCACGGGAAAAAGGAAAATTATATTTTCATATTTTTTGTAGTAATTTAATCTGGACATTCTATCTTTCATTTCACAAATCCAATCATCAATTATTATAATTTTGTGATTTACACGAACTGTTGAAAAGAGAAAAAACTTTAACAAATTCCTCTGATTAACGAACCATTTTCTGCCATTTTCATAAAGTAATTCTGCGTCAACCATTATCACTGGAATAGTTCCATTAATGTCCGTTTGGATCGCTCGTATACTTGTATCTGTAACAGCTGTATTATCTTCACGTTTTAAAAGCATTAATGTCCCACTGACATGTTGGGCAGTTTTAATAAACTTGAGAATTGGTTCAGTCCATACACTACTGCTGTCTTTCACTCGATGGATTTCAGAGTTCGTAAGAAAAACAGGAATTAACATCAGGACAATGAAAATTACTTTCATCATTTTGTATAACAGAATTATATACTAAAGAAAGGAGATATCGATGAACTGTTGACGAGTTATACTTTATTTTATTGATGAAATATTTCAACACCTAAATATGTGCTATTATCTGATTCGCTGTAACATTAATCGTTAATATTTTCCCATTGGTTTACTATATAATCTACGCAGTAGTATAAAACTGTAATTTTTTCACCTTTACTAACATGCAACACTTCTAGTTGATTAAATGTAAACATAATTATCTCTTCTTGATGAGAAAAATAGTAACGCCCAGTATAATCCAAGAATTTCGTGAGATATATTCTATGTAATTATATTTGAATGTAGTATAGTGTGAAGGCGATAAACTAAATACAGTACATGAAACAAATCGATTTATTTCTTATCAGTAAAGAAATGATTAATGGAAAATATTACATCTTTATATATTTTTTCAATTTATAAATGTATTGGAGAAGTTGTCAGTTTTATTTCACTGTTGGAAACACTTATTTAAATCAATACGTTCAATACTTAATTAAAAAATATCCAGACCTGAAATGATATTATGTTGTAATCACTGGTTTGTCTATAGGGTTCAACGAGGCAACTCTTCCTGAAGCCCAAAAAATAGCAATCGCGATAAGATAAATAACTTTTTCGTCAAGATACGGTACATTAAATTTCGAACATAGAAAAAATCCTGTTTGCTGAAAACTATTTTAATATTATGCCAATAAAATGTATTATATTTAATCTTTTTATTATTAACAGTTGACTGAAAACAAAACAAAACAAAAATGTTGTTCTAGATAACCGTCATTGGTATCATACCTTATTGCTATTGATTTTGTGATATTATGTTGTAGAAAAAAAAAAGACTGGTGTAGATAAATATGAGGGGAAAAGAAGGTTTTATAAATAAATATTATTACTTTCTTATTAAAATAGTTTTTATAATTTCGGTGGTGCTATGAAATAATTATACTTTGATGTAATAATATCTTCTTACTGATCGATTGTGATTATCAGCAGAGTCGTGGTTCCAGAGATTAAATATTTTATTTCTTTCTATTTACAACAACACTATGCTTTTTATTATTGATAATCCTGATGATAACTTATTTAATGTATGCTATTATAATACATTTAATTTGGGTTTCAGGTCAAACATTATAAATAAAGGGTATCATATATTTATTTGTTAAATAATATACTAAAAACAGTTTAGTTGAAAAATTTGTTTTTGTACGAGGAACATAATTTTTGTATCATTTTTATTAGCATTGATATCTTTTGCGGTGGAGGTTATTACTTTACCCAATATCAGGTAACTGTTATTTAGTTAAAGGAGTATTTTTTCACAGCAGGAAGCCATCTTTTCCAACACAGCTTAACGGTCTCTTGGAAAAACGAGTACAATAGAGAACAAAGAAAGTAAAACTGCTTACGTGTTTTGGGAAATGCAGCTCCCCGCTGAAAAAAATACAGGTTTAACACTCGTAAGTTAGCTAAGTCTACAGGTTCAACACTCTTAAGTTAGTTAAGTCTGTTAAGAAGAAATCTTCACATTATTATTGTCTAAGTTTCCTTCCATTACTTATAATGAACCTCAGAAAAAAGAAGAAATGAAAAACCATAGAAAGTGGAGCCACACAAGTGACACAACTTTAAAAATATGCGTCGACTTTAAAGATTAATCGAAAATTGTATACACACCAGTAAAAATGTAATTTCAAAAATATAAAACCCACCAAAAGTACATACTGAACACCAGTTGCAAAGATAAAAGCAACTATAGTTTACCTGTAAGTTAAATTAGTTTTGCAGTTTTGATAGCTTTTAAAATTTCCTTCACAAGTTTTAAGTTTTCATTCACTTCCTTTGTTTCTTATAAAACTGGAAATTTCTAGAGAAAAGAAGAAAAACTATAGAAAATGAAGGCAAAAAGGACTGACGATGTGCTGATGAAAGTGGCAAACGACTGTCAACATTAAAAATATACGTCAGCTGTAAAAAATAATAATCGAAAGCTGTGTTTATTTTTGCACAAGTCAAAAAATATGATTCCAAAATGATAAAAGTGTTCCACCAAACGTATACACAATGAAAACCCTCTTTCGCTCTTCTATATGCATAACTCATTAACCAACTAATTTCCACCTTCTACTACTCCCAAATTCTTAATCGCACTTCAAACTTGGCAACACCGTATCCCTCTAGTGTCCCATTATAAAACTACTCCCATCGTCTGCTACAATATTCTACCATGGACTCGCTAATTAGAGTAGAAGCGCGGTGGAAAGTGTCGCTTCGCCTAGAGAATTGTCGAGCGGGCGGGTCTTGCTTAATTGGATGAGCGTCTCGTTCATTTCAGTAGTACGCTATTGTCATTAGCGCTAATAAGCTGCCAAGTCTTCATAATTCTACAGTTAATGCTGATGGTAGAGCCTCTAGCGGGAGGTAGTATAAGTTGCGGGATGAAAGATGTTTGGCGGGAACGAAATGGAAAAATGAGTCACGTGGGAGATCAAAATGGTGGACAGTGGAAAAAGGATTTAAGGTGATTACGAAAGGAGTTTTGTTTACATCATTTGTAAAGTTTCCTCTTCTGTTAGAAACTTGAATAAATGATATTGAAAGAGTTATTGCTGGCACAAAATAAAATAAGAAAGTATAGAGTTCGCTTCTGAAAATGATTTTCAGTTTCAGTTTTTTATTTTTATATGATACATACAATTGTTTTGTATTAACTTTGTTGCTACTATATTCTTATGACTTTTAATTGATGGCGCTATTTCATTGTAAAGCTCTCTTTTATTTCTCTTGTCTCTTTTTTTGTTTGTTTATTTACCGTTTTTATTGTCTCAACTGTCTAATTCGTCTTAAGTCTCAAATTATAACTTTAATCAATGTTATTATTATTAAAATATTTTCCTAAAGGACCTAAACTCCTTTACATTTTATGGAGTTATTACTTTGTGGCGTTTTATGGAGTTATTAAAAAAACTTAATATTCTATGTTAAACAGACCGAACTGTAAATTGTCTATTAATATACATTCAAATCTGAAAATTTTATAAAATCTGACTTATGTTCACTGTTTTTTTTTAAAGAAATAATAAATGTTATGTTATGCTATATACCGAAATCATTCATATCATAAATATGACTGATTATTATTAATAAACAGAGGAAGCCGAATTTTTATTTATTTTTTGTTACGAAATTGAATTGTCAACATTAAGAAGAAAAAATCATTCGAACAGAAATATTTCTAACTGCAGTATCTAAAGTCATATTTTATCTCTGAGGGTATTTGGAATTCTACTAATTCCGCACTCTAAAGAGAAATGATTCTTATCGAAAACAAAATTTTAATTTAGTGAGTAATTATTTTTCACTATTAAAATCTATGGGAACAACAGAAAATGTTCTCTGTTTCCAAAATATAATAAATTAATCTAACTTTTCTTTTCAATATAGTATTTTAGTAAAGATGTATATTGAATGATAAGGTTAGATATACGCATAAAAAGTGGTCCGAACTCGTCAAATTTTCAATTTTTCAAACGACCCCTTTCATCTCTTGGTCGTTTTTAGGCGAAGACTATTAAGAACTAACTGCCTGCATCTTTTGATGTTAAATATTTGACCAACATCAGGAGTGGAGAATCCGGAGATGTTTGAATGTTTCACTTGAATGAAAAAGTCTGTATCAACTTTCATGATGATGTACTGGATTGTAATAAGCAATAACGAACACAACAAAAGTCTATGTTGTAAACCTTTATTCCAGTATTTGTGATTCAAACAAATCAACATGTTTCGAGGTCACAGCCTCATCATCTGGATATTTTAAAATCCAAAAATAATTATTGCATTCTGTGTATGCTGTATAGAGCGAATTTATATAAAACTACTACTATAAACTAAATTCGCTCTATACAGCATACCCAGAATGCAGTAATTATTTTTGCATTTTAAAATATCCAGATGATGAGGCAGTGACCTCGAAACATGTTGATTTGTTTCAATCACCAAATACTGGAATAAAGGTTTACAACACAGACTTTTGCTGTGTTCGTTATTGCTGTATCAACTTTATACATAAAATCAGTAAAAATTACTTTGTAAAATTAGATGTTTTTTGGGGGAATAAAAAATGTTATTCTTGTTTTCCGAAGATTATTGTAATGGCATTCCCAGAAGGATTTAACCTTATATAAGAATTTCAATCACCAAAGGATCTGTCAATTATTATTTTGAGAACTCTGAATAGGGAAGAAAATAGTATACTGTATTTTAAATCAGAAGAACCCTAACTGTTTAACCCATAAGGGTGTTTCTGACAATCGCCAACTGATAATCCCTTGTTAGTCTGTTTAAATTCTTCGACTTTCTTGCGATTTGTATAGAACATAGAGAATTTGAACAACCCAAACAAGTTGATAACAATGGGTCTACTGTCAAAACATTTTGAGTTAATCGATATTGGGTTTTTAAGATTTAAAAAACATTATAATATCCAAATAAATCGAAGAAATAAATTATTTGGAAATTTATTTAAATACGATTCATAAAAATCAGTAATAATTTTAGAGAATACACCATTTGCCGTAGACCTATATAACATTCCATATTCCTCGATGATAATATTCCTAAAAAAGAAAATATTAACAAAAAAACTTTAACTTGTTATTCGTATACTGTAATTTACCCTTTATTATAATAAGCACTGTAGATATTTTCATCTGAAAAACTCATTAGTAACTTGATAATCTCATTTTATAATATAAAAACGAATGCAATTAGCAGATTATACAAACTTTTTGTAAAATCCTCCTATTAAAAAATACAAGAAAATACGAAAACATTTCTTTTTAACCTTCGTATCATTTTAACAAGCTGCTAATTATGCCATCAAGCTAAAAAAAAACTTTTTTCTCATTTCGCTTTATACTCATTTTCTCTGAGAAAAGAGACAAAATCGCATTAATTTATACAGCATCATTATAAGAAAACAAGTATGTGTGTGTATATAGTCACTCTCGAAATCTTGATTTCTTTTTTCTTTTCTTTCTTTTATGTAAAACGACACTTAGAAAAGAAGAAGAGAAGAAAATTAGTTTTTATTTTTTGTCTTTTGTTTTTTTCGCAGCAGTCGTGAGTTGAAAAGTAAAAATTGGCGGACGTATGATCGTTTCCTTGAGGACAGAGAATTGTACCAATGCTAATTTACTTTAACTTTAGATAAAATGTTAAAGTTAAAAAATTTCCAACAAAGATCTTCGTTCATTTTCTCAGTTACTTGATCCTTGGAGTACATCACAACATCTAAATTCAAATGGGGTGGACACGTAGCTATAGACGCAATGATAAACGTTGGACCACTGCTGGTATCTTCTGGTATCCGAGAGAATTCAAACGATCACATGGACGTCCTCCTGTTCGATGGTTCGATAGTATTAGAAAGAAATATTCAACTTTAAAAGAAGATATTAATGATCCTTCAAAACTACCTTCCCACTGGTTAACAGCTGCACAAGACAGAAGTTTAT
>JAQIWE010004566.1:0-10653 GCA_034698565.1 Campodea plusiochaeta
GATATTGTTATTCTGTGGCATTTGTCAATTTACTATATGTAAACAGAGTATGTAAATAAACATATTATTCTCTCTAAATGTCCATCACCGAAAAAAAAGTTTGTTGTTATGTAGTATACATCTACATCAAAACATCTAAACCCTAAACTCAGTAATCTGATATTCCTTGGAACTAATTCCTCACAATCATCACGCTGTAAGAATTGAGTCAAACATAAAAACCAATGTCTTTTCTCTAGACATCTTTCAATCCACATTTAAAACGGAACGTGATACTTTATTAGGAAAGGCCATTGGGAAAAACAAAGAGACTACAAATCAAAGTGTACTAGGAAGGAACAGCAGAATTGTGGCGTCAGCTAGGGTATATTGGGATGAAAGTGGGGAGAACCTGGGTTCTGGAAGACTACTCCTACAATACCAGTCAACTTTATAACTTAATGAACCGACGTTACCTTCCGTCTTTCCTTACCCTCACTTCTCCCTATTCTATACCCGCCCTTTAGAACACGATGCCCATTCTCTTCTACACAGAACAAATCTCACCTAACGACGTACTGTACAACTCACAACGAGGAAGTCCAAAACGACACAGAGAGAAACTAAAGCTTTTTGCATTGGCGACAATTGGAAAAAAATATTTGGGGAGTCTTAAACAGTTCCTTTATGTATATTACTTCATCATTGAAGTTTATCATCAGTACTGAAGTGGACATATCATTTTGAATGCGTCTGATTTAGAGAAGAGGGAACAAGTTTAATTTTTCATGGATTTTGTTTTTCAATAATCAGGAATGTTTCAATACAAACAAAATTCAATTAACATTGTTACAAGACTACAATTACCCAATGGGAAATATATTAATCTTTCAAAATTTTCTACACCTAATAAATAAATAAATATGAAAACTTTTGCCATAATCTATACAGTACAAAAAATTCAAAACATGAGATATTATTACACCCAATAACATCCATTATTATTTTAAACCATCTAATATATCGTGCAATTCCTAGTATTCCTTCCCTTACTATGCCTTTAAAACAAAGCAGTAGCGTATATGCAGTGAGTGCAATAATAGTGGGATTTGAGTTTCCGTCCTTTCCAAAAAGTCTTTAATCCCATTGTAACATTAAACACTCTCACAAGAAACGTATTCCACATGGAGATTAAGCATACCTCCAGAAAAAAATTCTTACTCCAACTGAATTTAGATCACGAGAAAAACCTACCACACTGAGTTTAGGCATATGAACAGAACAAGGAGAGCATACTCAATATCAAAAATTATAATAAGTTACTGGATGTATACATAATGTAACATTGTTTCAGAACAATTCTAACAGTATTAATTTATTACGTAAGAGAAAATAATCTTAATTTTTTTTTACCGTATCAGAATTCTTCTCCTCTGTTGGTATGAACTTTTACGTTGTTCCATTTTCTAAGGTAATGTGTGATGTGTCTTATTGATTACTGTATACTTGTATCCTTACTGAAAATAGACTTATGAAGACTTCGTGAATCCTGATATACCGGTACAAGTCATGTGAAGTAGCGTAACTCATAGACGAAATTTCGTTTATGACTTAGTTACTCTATGAAATCTATTTGAATGCCCAAAACAAAATATATTGAGAATATTTTAGAAAAAAGTGTTAATTTATCCCACATGTGAGAAGAAAACTCTACCTCCCGCTAAAAAATACCCGTCTAATATTTTTTACGTACTACGTATATATGTATCAAAACGTTTTTTTTCTTTTTCTTGGAATGATCTGAAAGTTCTTTGTTTAGAAATAAAAGAACAGTAGCAGTCCATAAAATCTCATGCTATTAATATATAACTATAGCTTCAGTATACTACATTTCAAATATTGTAGAATTGTATTATGTAAATCTAATACTTCTTTTTGCTGTTGTATCTATTGTTAATATAATATTCTTTCATAACAGAGAACTTAAAAATAATTAGTTTATTTCGATACTTTCCTGTAATTAATTCAATTTTATAAACTAGTAACTTAGATGCATATGAATTGATTTATAAAACGAATAATAAATGTCTTCCATTCTCTTTTACTTAAACATTACGTGGAAGTATTTCCGAAAATTTTAATATATTTCTAAACCCCTCCATTTGAAATTATTTCATTCTATTTGCATTGTAAGCAATGTTGATGATCATCACTATCTGACATGAAAGTCTTTCTCTCGATGCTAATATCCTTTCTGCATGTTGTACCCTCTTAAAATATTGAGCCCGGGATGCCAAGTTGAAAGCAGAATGGCATACATAAATCAGTACTGAGTAAACGTTGCTTGGTCTTTTATGGGCAGGGTATATGGGCAAGGGGAAAGTTGTCTGTTCTCTGTCTTTGCTTTGGATAAAGCGTTGCAATATGGAAGTAGGACCCATGAGCTTCTATACCTCCACGTATTGCTTTCTCGTGACTTGAATTCATATTGGTCTTCCTCCCCTGTTTATAGAGTCTTTCTTTCCAATCCCTAAGTCTCCATGGATGAAACTATAATAGAGTTTTGGTTCCTCTAATAGATGTACTTTGCACTTCCAATGTATGATTGAGTGTAGAAAGGTTTGTGGTCTTCCAGGAAAATGTAGAAGGAAGGAAGTCCATTTAGTTGTTAATGAAGTATTCCATTGTATGGTTATGTTATTGTTTAGACTCATTGAAGATGTGGGAATGAAATGGAGTTGTTGTTTGTTGTAAGGGTTATTGAGTTATTATATTACTTGGGTAGGGTGTTAAAACTTCAGGAAAAACCAGTTGTTGTGTCGGGTGTATTTTTATTTACCTTTTATTTTACGTTATTTAACATATGACATTCATTTTCAGAAAGAGAGACGTCGTTTTAATTTTAGTACTAGATGGAAAAGAAAATTGAACCCCGTTTAAACTTTCTGTTGCATATTTTATTACTATAACAAGTGTAAATATACTATGTGACTATTTTAATACAACATACTTAAATCAAATTATCAAATTTGATTTTACGAGTTTAGAACAAAAAGAAATCAACTCCTCCATATTTAATTGTGGAACATATCAGTTGCGTATGATATAAATGAATAAATAAATTACGTAATGTCAAACAGAAATAGGTTCCTTTATTCAGAGATCTAAAATGTACAGTAATCGTCAGTTAGTAACAAACAGCAAACACGCACGCTGTAGAAAGGGAAGCATATATACAAGCAATAATGAATGTATCCTCTTTCCGACTGCATCATGGTATTTGAACCACATTAAATTATCATGTATATCTTCCACTTCTAATCCACTATCAGAGCACTACCCATATAGAAATTGTATTGTCCAAAGTAGTGAAAACCTGGGTAATATTAGAGTAACTTCTCTCCTCTGAGGAGTGTATTATTCACCTTAAAGTATAGTGATTTACACTACCTATATGCACAAACCCAAAGCATCTCATACTCTAGTACTATACCTTGCAGCAGTATATTATTCTATGCAATTTAAGCATTAGTGCAATCACTTTAGACTATTCTATACTTCAAAGTACAGTAGAGCAATGTGAATGGATGATAAATGAGTAGTCCTCTACAATTACATTCTACTACGATAGGGGAAGGAGGGAAATTTTATGTGTAATCTATATGTAATTATCTTAAATGCCCTGTTAATTTATTAAAATGGTGTTGGTATTGAATTACAGAGCGTTATCACAGCATGTTGATACTATATTGTGCAATATTTTAGTACAGAATAGAGATGGTTTATGTAGCAGTTTATGTAGACCACATAGTCTGCATGTTTCGATTATGACCAAAGAATTAGCAACATGAAATGTGAAAAGTCACAGAAGTGTAATAATTTCATAATTCTAAGTTACTAATTAGTTCGTCATTTATTGAGTATTAGAAAATAAACTATAATAATCAACGACTTGAAAAAAATACACAGCAATGAAACTTCTGCTATTTACAAACAAAATAAAAATGAATGATATATTTCTATGATGTTTTCATTTAGAAAATATCTTCTTATACCTGATTTCTATTCACTATTATTTCCTTCTTTAAATTTACATTTATCACCTCCAACATACACCTGAAATGCGAACTTCTCAACGTCGTTACATTCACCTTCCCTCGCAATACGTGAATTCAATTACTTTTACATTTCAATAGAATAAAAGAAAATAATAGTACCCTATAACACATAAAAAATGTCTTTCATGGAGATATTTAGGATCTCGTTAAAAGCACCAAAACCGACATAAATTAAAAGGAAAAGGTTGATTTAGTCAGACCATAAAAATTTCCAATATTCCACATTGAATTTTCTACCGGTAGGAATAACACGAATGTGGAACAAAGGGAATATTTTATTTCTCCCTCCCTTTCCGCCCCACCCCCAAGTAGATTAGTTGGTGGTATATACTGTGCCTCCATACAAGAAAAATCTGATAAAAGAAGATTTCTTTTCTATGACCTTTTGCTATTTTGTGCTAGGTTATAAAAAGTTCTATTGCTCCAGTTAAAAGTATACATTAAAAAGTTGGAAACGTAGGGGAAGTGAAATTTTAATCGATATTATGTTGTAGTGGACAAACATTTCAGAGGAGGAAGAAGTTAGTTTCTGACAGAAATATTAGACATTTCTGTCTTTTTTCTAAGGCCTTTTTATTTTAAATAAGTTTAAATAGTACAGGTAATCAGGTATATTTGAATAATTTCTGTACTCTTCCTCAAATAAATTCACGGTTTTGATTGTCAAAAAGTCAAAACATGTACTTTCTATAAAAGTGTCAAACTGTCAATTGTCAAAAGATAGATACTAATTCGATTGCTTTTAATTTATCGATCCGTACCTCTTGGTTTATGCAGATACATGTTGAGTTCAGTTTCTTACTCAAAATCTGTTATGTACGTAACCCCTGTAATATGCGTAGCATAATACAGTCTATTGACTCATTTGACTGGTGTATTCAAGAAACATTTTTTTTATTCAACTGGTAACGCTATAATTTTTTTTTACATAATTATTGATAAAACAAACAACGTTTACGTGTGCTGAAATCGAAACGTTGCAAGTGCATCGAGCAGATAAAGCTACATTGAGGAGAAAGTATAATTCATATTGTTGTAATATTCGTGTAAAACAATAAACAAAGTATTCAATTTAATCAGAAAGAGAAGATCAAGAAAAACCTTATAGGCGTGAGTTTGAACAATAACCATGTAATAATTGTTAAATTTGTTCCAGCTAAACGTTTGTGTAACAAAACTACAGTTGTATTTGAATTATGTTTTTTGTGTTGTAAATATGTTTTTCTTAGTAAAGTTAATATTCCATCACAGTTCACAGTATTCGATACACTCGATTTTTAATTTCTTAAAATAATTATTATTCCTGAGGCGTATTCAACTTCACTATTTTATAACTGAAATAGACTATAACATTATCGGAATAACAGAAAATAAAGATTAGTATTTGCTTTTTTCGAAGATGGTAAAGTAATAATGTTTAAGACCTTCCAAATAATATTGCCTTCTTTACACCTGTACTGGATATTCACATTCACAGAACAATGAACTGAAAAAGTATTACATTAATATTTAATAACAATAATATTGAATAACATTAAAGTATTTATATATTTTAGTTTCGAACTGGAAATTTTTTAATATAAAAATGACTGTACAACACATGACACATTACTTAATTTGTCAACAGATGGCAGCACAATTTCTTGTATAATAATTTTCCAGTATGTAAAGAGCTTCGTTTTATTCAGAATATTGATTTATTGTCTATTGCAATATTAGTTATAAATATCGTAAATATGTGAGTGTATTATTATACATAAATAATATGTTGCTTTACATTTTTCTGAATATAATGGATTAATAAAAAAAAAATTTAATTCTGAATAATTTTAGTACACAATTTTAGTACGAGGTGAGAGTTAACAAAATCATCAGGAATTCCATCACTGTTAAATGTGAAGAATATTTGAATGGCTGCTATCCCTTCTGGTGAACGAAGCGGTTTCTAAATAATGATAAAACTTTTACAGTAATGAAGTGGCAGTCATAATTGACGAGTCTATTTATATTATTAATAATATTTAATACAATATTGTTTTCAGTTTTTTCCAAATCAGCCAGTTTAATATCTGTGTTGGAATTCTGTTTTGCTGTGACCGTATTTTTTTTCAATTGCTACATTTTATCATGGTATTTGATGCACTCGATGTTGTCTACAGAATTATGTCATGTATATTTTCGAACATTATTTTAGTTTAGAATATTCATCACAAACTGCCGCGAAAAAAAAATAACTTGAGGGGGTTCGAACTATTGACATTTTTTTAATACAACGTTTATTTAGACTCGTCGTTAGACCAATTAGCAGATATCTCATTTACGCCGCCATATTGGAAAGGTCCAGATACTTTAAATTTAATCGGCTTAAGAACAACGATAATGGAATGCAATAAAACAACTATAACTTTTGAATTTACTTTTATTATTATAATTATTAGACGTAGTAAAAAATACGATAATTGTATAAATGAAATTTATTTTTAATAATTTCTTTTGTATTCGAAAATATGTAAATAGTAATATTTTTGGTATATTTTACATGTCCAGGGTGCATAATCGTAACTTTGTATGGTTGAAAATTTCTCTATATGAAACTCTTCAGGAAATCAGTACATCAAGTTTCATATTTCACGGGAAAATAAAAAAAAAATAGCATAATTATTATCAAAATAGGTAATTCCATAAGTATCACATAATAATTATATAATAATTTCAGTAATTTCTATTTAAGAATAAAGTCACAAGCTCAAAGGTTTTTAAGACTCGCTTATTCATGCATGGAATAATTGCTCTCGAAAGTTTTAAAACTGTCACTGATTTTACATTGTGAATTACGACTAAACTATTTTCAAATGAAAAACAAAAACCTGATTTAGCAGTAGGTGTGAATAGTGTATGCATTGAGAAAGCGTGACAAATCATACCTACAAGCTTGATCTGGTAACCCTACCGCGTTTATATTGTTAAAATACTATGATACAGCATATATACAATAAACTATTGATACACTGTACAATACCATAATATATTCTTGTAATCAGACAATAAAAAAATCGTCTATAGCTTATATTTTTCTATTATGAATTAACATAATTTATATTAACAGTCATTTACACAAACTTGACCAAATACCCTACTTTTCAATACAATTTCATAATATTTAATGATATGATAAGTGTGTATAAAAGTGCTAGAAATTGTTTTTGTATTTTTTCCACTCATAGTATAGGTTAGTATTCAAGAGCCGCAAACCATTTTCGTTCTTGTATACATTGTACGATATATCAAATTCGATAGATGCAAATCCAATTTCATTTCTGAATATATGATTTCCAAAAGGGGAGTACTTCTTGAAACAATGATCGTTCCACTTAACTATATGAGAGCAATATAAATATTTTACTGCATCTTTTAAACAGAGAATCTAAGAATCATTGACATAATATATTATATTATCTAATACAATGAAATTTAGCATTATTAATTATAATAGATTATGTGTTTGTTTCATATTATTATATACTGGTGGATTACTGTCTTCATACATACGTATATACTGTTAGAGTCCTTGTAAGATCGTAAAATATAGGCAATTTTTAAAAATTTTGAAATAGTAATTATAATTCAATCGATATTACAACATGCTTAAAACTTACAACAAAATTTAAATAATGTTAAGGTACTATAATTTATAATTATCTGATAACTAAGTACTAAGGTAGTATATATTATCGACATAAAAAAATTACAGCCTCTTCTAATATTTTTGAACTCCAGGAGATTGTTAATATATTAATCGAAACAAATATCAGTTTTTTTTTTGTTTTTTTTTTTCAATTAAATTGTCATTTCGTTGAAGTTATATTAATTCTGTTATTCGCAGCATCTCACATTCTTTTACTGGTCGTCAATAAAGTATTATCTATCATAAGAAGAGCTATATTTTTATTTTAATTGAATAGCAGTGATATATTTGTATGAAGTAAATAAGAGGAGAATAGATAAGGAATAAGATCTTCATATATGACTCCTTCCGATCAGTATTTTTAATTTTGAGAGTCGGAGTAAAATGTACAAATACAAAACAGATAACTCCCTTTGATAAGGCCTTGTTAAAACGAAGCCTTAGAATTCAATAGCATAAATAGGCTGTAGATAAAAAATTCTGGTTATTGTTTTAAATGACTACTGCTTTCAAAAGTATAACAAAGTACATTATTCTATACATTTAATAATTACGAACTAAGAGTTGGAAATTATAAAACTGGGACAACTTCCAAGTAAATCAATGAATGAATAATAAACAATTTTACATCCTACCACATTTAAAACCCTAAAAAGGTTAAGGAAACCATTCTATATACATACTTTTTTTTATCGAAGAAAGCAGTATATTATCGATGATAACAATAATAATAATAAAATGCTTCCCCTCGCGTGCCACCTAATACTCAATATTTCGTGCAAAACTCATTGAGAAATTGAATTTCCCATCATATAAACTATACAGAAGAGAAGGTTTTATTACTATACAACGTCACTGAATGAATTCGGTACTTCATTTTTCTTCACGGAATTATGATGGAAAAAGAAAAACTTTTTTTAGTTTCGTAACACTTTAATGAAATGCTCACTTCCTGAGATTGTAACAAGAAATTTGCTTTTCATTATTTTAATAAACTTCATTTAAATATTTTAAAATTATTAAAGAGAGCATAATGAATGCTTGTATTTTTTTTTTTTTTTTTTTCGAGTTCCTATACATTTTAAAGAATGCTGCCATAATGACATTATGACAACGTACAGTTTATGTTATATCATAAGACAAAAATCGGTGATGTTAAAACTAAAACACTGTTTGAAATAGGTAAAAGGCAAAAGAGTATAAATATTTACCTTATTGATGCAATATTTTTTGGTTGGTTTTAATTTATTCTTCTTTGAGAGCTATGAAGTTACTTAGACCTGATATGATGTCATTCTGATATCTTAATTGCTTCATGCAAATTTCAGTTTCACATTAGAAAACACTAGGTAATATGTATTCTTGTGATAGTTTCATTTTTTCTCGACAGAGAGCACCACATTAACTGTACAAATTTTTATTTAATGGTATGAAATGTTAAAGTTTTATAATACTGTTACATTACTATTATAATCTTACATAATATTGTAGATATATAAATGAATATCTCATTAATATAAATGAAAACCCAAATTGAGTTAAAAATTACTCCAAAATTGACCCACAGGTGGGAATCTGTATTTTCCCATTCTGAGATTTTTCTTACTAATTGCGAAATTAGAAGTCCCATTTCAGGATTTAATCTTCCTGTTTTAAGACAAGAGAGGATTTTAAATTCAAAACCAAAGAGAAAAATTATCATTAACGCATATACTTTTGTCACCAACTGTCCCAACCCGATTTTCTTTAAATTTAGTGGAGTTATTCTCGTATGTTCACTGATCACGAAAATACCCATTATAGCTGCCACTTTTCAATTTTATCTGTTTTATAGGGGGTCAAACTCTCAAAAATTGAAAATAAAAATGTCTCAATCTTTACAAAAATTTGCATGGTATTAGATTGTTTCATATATATATTAAAGAAAAAATAGCAAAAAAATTATTTATATTGAACTGACTGTTTTATTTGAGTCCACAGCTTCGAAATATGGGTATAATGAATGGCTATATGCAGGGTAAAATTTATTTTTAAAGATGGCAACCTGAAAATTCAATACAATATACTTCAATGAGATCTGAAACATTCCTCAAAATTTCATACGAATTTATTTAGTAGTGTTTGCGCAGTAGTAGATTCGCAAAGTTGTTGAACTTTTATTCTAATTATGGGAATTCTTAAAGGTGTATTCTTTGTCACAGCGGGAAGCCGTCGTTTTCTTCTACAATTCCCCACTGGGGAATAGAAATTTCCAAGTTGAGACCGTATTTTAGAGTTCACCCTTTCGCGAGTACATGAAAGATTGGAACCCCTGGGGAGGGAATTAACGGTAAATAAAATATTTTAATTTTTTTAATTTTATGATAATTTCGATATCAGATTTGGAAAGATGAGAATTTTTTAACACGATTTGATATAAAATATCACTATAAATATAATCCCGATGCTTAGTTTATGGAGATCATTTTTGATTTAAAAATTCCTATTATATCCCTTCTAAACAGCTGCGGGCTCCCCCCCTGTTTTGTTCTGTTACTTCTTTTCTACTATTAGCCTTTCAACATTGTTGTAAAAGACGAGTTGAAGAGTTGGAAGGAAAGAGAAATTTTTGAGCCAGGGTAAATTACATATCGGTTTTATGTGGCAAAAGGGTATTTACGATTATCCGGTACTTTATTATTTCTATTATTTTTTGTTATCCTATGTTCCTGTAGTATAATAAATAAAATATTATTCATAACGTATGTCACATGCAGTAGTTTTGGTAAAACAAATTAAAAAATAAACAGTTATTTTGTAGATTATAATTTGTTATTCCAAAATGGTTTACATCTATTTTAATAACAATTTCAGAAATTATTTCCATGAGTA
>JAQIWE010004567.1:0-10652 GCA_034698565.1 Campodea plusiochaeta
GGATAGAAATAAAATAATTGTTTAAGTGTAATATGTCATAAAAATAACAATAAACAACAGAAAAGTAAAAATTTTAGACAGCGAGTAACTCTGAGTCACCGGGTCACTTCGGGTCATTTCGGGTCACCGGGTCACTTCGGGTCTCGGGTCACTTCGGGTCTCGGGTCACCGGGTCACTTCAACTTCGGGTCACGAGTTCGTGACCCGGTTCATCTCTGGTGGCGAGCATACTGCACTTGGGATACTGCACTAAGCCCTAGGAAGAAACTGTCGACTACTGTCACTATATATCAGTTTTGTGAATAAACTACACACGGTTTATTATCATCAATAACACACATCATTTTATTATGATTTATTTATTTATTAATCAACATGAATACAGCCTCAAGCCTATAACATTCACTAATATTAATTGAACTTCCACTTCACACAAAGCCCATTACTTGGCAATGAATTAATATTTTTGTTATCATAAATTGTAGACAGAGATTCGATTGCAGTGTAGCAAATACTGTATCAGCACGAACAACTTTTAATAAGCTCAGTTTATTTTGAAGTCTCAGTATTCAACGATTCAAAAATATTTCTGTTATAATTTACTAGTAAATTTGATTGTTTTTATATGCCTATGATATAAATATGACATTTAAATCTACTGTTGTTAAATCACATTAGAAGGAAGATTAAAATGATCTTCAAACACAATGCAAATATTAAGAAATTTGATATGGTGGAGAACATCCGTGAACATACCTAACTGACATAATCTTAAAAAAAATCTCATCCTTTCTTCGGCCTATCACGGCCAATCTTCTCCTTTAAATTAATTCGCTTAATAATCTGGCCTTTTTTTCTCTCTCCTGGCTCGTTGCTGGTCTCGTATGTAATCCAAAAGTTGCATGTCTAATCGAGCAGTGGGGGTCTTTGAAAAATGTTGACTCTAATGCTAGCAAATGGGCTATCATTTTGTATTTCAAGTTGTATCTGTAGTACTATTACATAGAAGCTTATGGAGATATATATGAAAGTGATAAATTACTTGCTGGCTTATGGTCAAAGGTGCAACTGGGGAAAGTGTTGTAATGTAAGCGTTTATTAAAGGATATTGGGAGAGTTTACAAAAGCGTAGGTGAAAATGATTTTATTTTGGCATGTTATAGAAATATATACTTTTCAATTGTTATTTATAAATCAGGAAGACCAGCGACAGAAAGTGATTGTATAAATATTCAGTAACAAACTAAAATAAGCAGGACTTCTCCATAAGCATAAAACAATATAAAACTGACAGACTACTCTGTTGTTTTAGGAAATAAAATAATCACTTTCAGAAGTTATTTAAGAATACAGAGTCACAGAAAGTTTTAATAATATTGATAATAAAGACCTTATAATCATCAGCGGAAGATAGAATATACTTCATGTTTGTAGACTTATTAAAGACACAACTTCCAAAAGATATGTCGAATAATTTATATTTAAGTTTTGTCGGAATTTTTAATAATTATTACTTTCTGCTAAAGGCACTGTTTGATCTGAACTCTGCAGTTTACATTGCAGATACCCTTACTTTACGACACAACAAACAACAAAGGTTTTCACCTGACTTAAAACTCTCATAAAAGCCCATGTTGTAATTTTAAACAGTTTTATTAGAAAACTTCAATGTATCGATTAAAACTAAAAGCTGAGGGCCTTTTCAAATCTACATCCAAAATATTTGCAAAAGAGCCGTCCTTTGAATCGTATTCGGATGGCTTGACGTCGGTAGCTTTCATCTATGCTAGCAGTAGGACTAAATGCCTTCTGGCTACTTGGACTTTTAATTCTTGTATAATCTAAGGCAAATTTTAATAGTAAGGAATGACTCATGAAATGATCAAAAGAAACGGAAGGAACGGAGATGTTTCCCTCCTTCCTTCTTTTTTCTGATACGATAATAGGATTGCCTCACGACAACATTTTACGAAACGAATGATTACGAACTTTTGAATGTTCAGTAAATATATGTTAGTATTTTAAAACAATAGACTTAAAGAATAACACATTTTGGCTGAGTAACTTTAGAGTGAAACGGAACAGTTAACAATGATGAATAATATCGTTTCATAAATAATTATCGAAAATGCATTAAAAAAATTCTCCCCAGATATACTTTTAATAGTGATTTTAAATTTTAAACTATCGTGGTTTCCTTAATTTTCTTGTTTGAACCTGTATTTTTTTCAGCTGGGAGCGTCATTTCCAACACAAGTTTTCAAAACTCGTTTACCATTTCACTTTCTTTTATCTCTATTGTACTGGATGTCTCAAGGGATCGATAAGCTATGTGAAAACGATGTGCACCTTTAATTTAATTATTTAATAACAAATGGCATAAAGTCAAGCGGGAACAACAGCAAATAGAAAATGAAATAGTGAGTGTTTTAAAAGTATTTTGATTATCAAAAAATATCTAATTTAAACTGAATTCCACCGAATTCCTTGGTGTCCCATGAGGATTCTCGAAACTCGATTGTAAACTGATTATTCATCATAAGCTATGAAGTAAGTTCGGTTGGATCGGAAGTTATGTGCTGGTATTATTATTTTAGCATTACATATTAAGTACCCCTGATCCTATTGTACAACAGTACAGAAAAAATCTCACAGAAGCCTCCAATTTGATAAGTGACACAAGTTTTGTTGCAAAAGGTACCCACTCAATGATAGTACGTATAGACCTACTCCGACTCACCGAGGAATATGGAGTTAGATTTTGCTTTCACTTTTTAATCCCATAAGAATGCATGGACAAAATCGCCTATCACTGGAACCCAACTCCACATATCTCTGTAGGTCAGAGAATACATAAAACATGTCATTTTAACGACTGAAGTATTAGAATATTATCAGAAATAGCATAATGGTTCTTGTGGTGTTTGAACTAAACTGATGGCGACCCTTCTCACAGCCCAACTCCCCTTCGCCCCCGTTTGAGCTCTTGTGATGCGATTGCATTTCACTTATACTTTGATCTTATTGCTGCAAGCCATCATTCGATACATACGGGGAATTTTGGGTAACATGGGTAGTATGGAAAGAAGAAGGAAAAAATAATGTGTTTTATGTACTGTCTGAAGTAGTGGAATGGAGAAATTGCATTGAGGGGGAACAGGAGTATTCTAAAACACAAAATTGTTCCTATTATTGTTCACTGTATGACAACATGAAACCGACGTTATTACACTCATTCAGCAAAAAATCGTAAAGGTTTCACAAATAATTTACTAAGTTTGAGTTTACAAGTAAAAGTAATTTTTCTATAATCAATTTACTCTATAATATTGTACAATAATGTTGGCATTCTTTCATAACAACAGATTGAGCACCTCAATGCAACTTATACCATATTTTAAATACTTACATTCTTAATCTTGTTATTTTATTTTGATTTTATTGTTGTTACTATGCTACCTTGCATACCTACAAAGAATATCTATTTCCTATCAGAACAGATAACATTGAATCTGCTGTTTACAGAAAGTATAGATCTGGTGTTTACTTTTAATTTGCCATTCAAAACAAATGCTAAACATACGAGGTATTGTAGTTTATACACCAGATGCAGGTCTATAAACTTGATGAATAACTAAAGGCTATGTCTTTTGTGAAAAATTATGCCCATTTGGTAAATAATTATTATAACACTGAACAGCTCACTATAATAATACCGATAGTGAATGACAAATTCATAGTCTTACTTTCCTCAAAAAAATTCTATATTTTCCTCCTGAAACAAGCTTTCAAATTTCCTCGGTTAAAAAGTAGTTTAATAAAATAAAACACAGCAGTATAACCAGTATTAGAAAACAATGATGGATATGTATACTTTTTCAGAAAACCTTACTGTTTGTTACGATCTTGATGGAGAAGAAATATTACTGAATCCTTGTTTACCAGAAGATTCTACTTGTTTGGAGATAATTGTTAAGTTACTGCCATACGAGTATATATGTTTATATGACTGTAGTGATCCAATCATCAAATGCTTACCTGTAACAAAAAGAAAAGAGCACTGGTAAGTAATTTCACATTGAGAAAACAAAACACAAAAAAATCTTTAAAATAACAATTATGTTTATCTCTATCTAATAAACTAAAATAATTGCTGTAGTCCTAATTTTCATTGTAGGCTAACCATATTATTATTGTCATTCGTCAGTTAACCGACAGAGCAATATGTCTCAGCTATATTTATAACGAGTCCAATGACTGCAAGCACCTGCTCTCCATCCTGTCGTGTATTATACCCATACAGCAGCTCTGCAGTGTTGCATCATACGATAGAATCGTTCTATATAGTGTTGTGTACGATAGAATCGATTCATTGCAAAGAGTAGTAGTACATCTTGATGGAGGAAATGATTAGAGAATAGATTATCCCCAACAGATGGGTTATTGATTCAAACATTCAGACCGTTTACGACTGGACTATACGTAATATGATGGAAAGAGACATATTATAATAGATTGTACAGTAGAAAGAAAGAGAGGCACTTATAATTTGTAGTGTATTTGCACAGTTGCAGTTTTGTATTCGAATGATTATCATCCTGTATATCAGAATGTTGTTTGATGGATTGATGTTAATTTTATTAACAGACACTTTGAATATACTCAATACAGACTACTACAGGCCTATAATTATGTATAGGATGTAACATATAATATATATTGGTGGAAGCTGCTGGCTTCTGTATAATGTTTGTCCATTTGATAGAGTTATTACGCCAGCACAAAAACTCTGCAATTGTGATATTTCGATGAATTTATTTCACCTTTTTCAAGCAGTTACAAATACACAGTTATAAATAACTTCAGCTATAAGTGAAGATGCTTGTGTACTGCATCTGTGCAAGTACTCTCACTATCACACATAATATAAAATATAGGGAGTTACAGGAGTATATCAGCATCAAGGTTAATAAATACTACTCTCTATAGTATCAGCATTACCTTTCTTTTAATACAGAATATTGCCGAAATTTCCTGCAATATTTTAAAGATCTGAGTTAAAACTTCAAAATTATTCTGTTACTAATCAACAAATCATATTTTCTAATAACATAACAAAATGATGTGCCTGCGAAGTGTTGGTAAACAGTCTAAACACAGCAGTTTTCACCATTATTCTAATGCTGTATAGGAAGTACAAATCTTCAAATCATGTGGAAAACATTGAATAGTGTTCTCTAATACACACTCGTTATGTAAACATTACTTTTTGCTATTACAACGGTTTCCAGCATATGCTGCACATTATTACACTTCATATTAAATTAATATTCACACCAGCTTGCTGGTTTTTTACTTTCACCCCAGCTACCTAAGTTATTATACATATACACGAAAATTTAAATTATTAGTTCAACTCACGCATAAAATAACAAAAGAATCTTCGATTTTTTAGAAAAGAAGGTCGATAACTAAAGGCACCAAATTCAAACTGTGAATAAAATCACTTAGGGGTTTTACAAACAGACGTCTTACGTCTTACATAGATGTAAGTATTATGCAAGAAATTTAGGTTCCTGCACAAACAGAGAAATGCAATGCAAATTTACACGCGAAGGTATATATGTTCATACTTCTACTGTCGGATGAAATATTAGGAAATAATTCATCTTCAAAATTATGAATTAGACCACTTCAAAACACAATAAAATACTGTATTGACGTTTCGTTCGCTATATTATCATACAAACATTAAAAAAATATATGTTGAGAAAGTTTTTATGATAATATAGCAAACGAAACGTCAATACAGTATTTTATTGTGTTTTGAAGTGGTCTAATCCATAATTCTGATGATGAATTATTATCAAGAAAAGCCACTGAATTTCCGGAAATCTATTAACAAATGGAAATTATTCTACGAACTACGAATAATGTTTCAATGGATTTATGTTTCATCTAGGTATATGATTTAGTCTGCTTAAGGAAATGAAGAAAATTAAAGTTTTGCTCATATTCCAAGTGTCGTGACTATCATATTCTGCTTTAATTATGATATTTTCTCCCTCTTTATCTGTAGCATACCAGGCCTACTTATTTTAAATAAAATCTCATTGTTATTCTAGATATTTTTTAACATTTTATCATCATCATCATATCTTTCTGGGAAATCCCCCAACTACAAGACACAGGTTTAAAAATAAATAAATACATTTGCGAAAAATAATAATAATAATTATAGATAGGGGTTTACATTATTTAAATTATAATAGGCTTGGACTCTGTAAGTAAGTTCCATATTATAGGAATTACCAGGCGCGTAGCCAGGATTTCGAATATGCCCAAGTGATGTCGAAGACCTTCCGAGCTCGCGGCACCATGGTTGGCACGAGGGAAGGAAATTTTATAAAATATGGTGAAAACTACCCATTTTTAAGCACTTTTTACAAATTAATATTTATAACATTCTCGAAATTTTCACAATTAAGTCTTAATTTTTCACTGTTTTTGACACATCTTTAGTTAAATTTTTAATTTTTACTTCGTTAAGAGAGGGGGGGAGGTACAACACCACCCCCTGCCTACGCCAGTGGGAATTACTATTTTTAAATTGTAGCCATTACTGGTAACACCATAACTATTAAACTATGATGAATCAACAATGATACAGCTAAACATCCCATCCCCAGATTCCCTCCTATTCTGAATATTTTTCGTTGGCATTGTTCATTTAAAAGAACAAAATAATCCACAACTAAATAGACTATGGAGAAATCTATTTGAAATTACTAAGATAGTATTATCTGTCATAGGCCTATAGCTCAATGATGAGTTAAAATAAATCATATAAATAAACGAGAGTTGCACTATATAATTATGTTTGTATGTGCTCTAAGATCTCGAAAACTACCGTACGGATTTTGATGGGGTTTTCACTGTCTTATAAGGTATGGCCCCAGGAAGGTTTTTTTTTCTTATATTATTTTATTCAGGGGCGTAGTAAGGCGGGGGCATAATAAGGGGGTTACGGCACCCCCATGACAAATTCATGTTTTAATTTGTTCTTTTTTTTAAAGAAGAAAGTATATCTCCACATTAAGGCTATTAATTATTTTATTCAGGGGCGTAAGAAGGGGGTTACGGCACCCTCTTGACAAAAAGTTGAAAATTTCCACATGCTAATGTTTTTCTTTGTTTTTTCTCTTTGAGGGAAGATGTCTATCTCCAGATTAAGACTATTAATTATTTTATTCAGGGGCGTAGGAAGGGGGTGACGTAGGAAGGGGGCACCCCTTTTACAAAATGTTTTTTTCCTTTGTTTTTATATTACTAAGATAGTATATCGTATATCCTCAGATTAAGGCATTCTTCAGAGTCATAGAAAGAGTGTTTTGTTTTCTTAAGAAAGATAGTATATCCCCAGGTTAGAGGCATAGGAAGGGGGTTACGGCACCCCTTGACAAAAAATGTTACTTTTAGTTTTTATTACTATATCCCCAGATTTGAGGCTTTTAATTATATCATTCAGGGGCGTAGGAAGGGGGGACCCTTCACAAAAAAGTTAAAATTTTCACATATTAAAATGAATGTCTTTTTTATTTGTTAAATTTTTGTCTTGGACGGTTCTAACAATTTTAAATGGCGTAGGAATGGAATTGGGGCTTACAAAAAATTAGCCTTGCAGAAATGTAAAATCAGATTACATAATTATGCAAAGTTTTGAAGGTTGTTGATCGGAAGATTTTAGGTTATATATTAAGATCTTATTCAGTAGCATAGAAATTGGTGTTTGGGGATCACAGCCCTTTGAAATGTTACATGGAGCGATGGAGGTTGTAGGTATTCAAAAAATTATACCTCCCTCCCAAACTGTTTTAGTAGTACGTTAAAAAAATTGACGAAGAAGTAAAGGGGAAAAAATATTTCAAATTTGTTCAATTTTTTTACCATTTACTGCGGTTCTTTACGATTCTACATCTAAAAAGTCCCAATCAAAAGTAATATTTCCACCTGTGCGAAGCCAGGTCAACGGGCCGCTTTTATCCAATACGGTAATTTAACTAAGTAACACATGTACATATTTATTATATAAAGACAGCCTACATGTATTACCCACTTTTAAAATTAGTTAAAATTATTGGATAATAAGTTCTGAGAAAATCATTAGGCCTACTATAAATATAATATATTTTTCTACTGAAAAGTTTCAATCTAAATTTCGAAATAATTTTTATGCAATATTTTATTTTGTCTCATATACATTCTGTATAAATTTAGTACGGTATAATATATAATCAGCGGCAAAAATACTAAAAATTTCTGTACTTTCTCCAAGCACTCTTTTAGTTGCCCTTGCGACTCCATATCTACTTAACCCTAATTATACCGAACTTTTCCACTACAAATCAGCATAAGTACCATCATAAAGGGTAGGTAATACGCCGGGATGTACCAATATAAAGTATAGTGGGAAAAGTGCTCCTCTTTTTTAGAGTTAGTGTATCTATCTCAATATAGTTAACCCGTGAACTTGTAAATGGTGAGGGCATACTAGGTGAAACAGTGGAAATATACCAAATATACCGTAACCAATTAACCATAGGCTTGCCAGATAACAGATATATCATCACAGAATTAATTTTACTTTATTCCAATGAATAATAATAACTGCTATGACATTACGTATTGACGATCCACTTCATGGTTTTTGCGTTGTGAAAGGTTATACAGTAGCTATTCATCTGCTATTCGGAAATCGAGATAGACCCTATAATATACACGATAATTGAGTTTCTTCGGTTTCAGTAACGGTCGTTGCAATATGAATTAGCCATATATCAAGGTTCTTTCCATTGATAAAATTCCTTAAAATTTTGCAAGACCATTGTTCAGAAGAGAGAAGACACTGCAAAAATAAATTGCTAATTAAATAATTAACATCTAAATTGTTGGAATGAGTATATACGCCACAGTAAGTTAACGATGCGAAATTTCCTTATTATGCAATATGTTATTTATTTTACTACAACATTTTTTACAGCAAATTATGAGAAGTTCCAAATAAACACACATTGTAACACTCAATCAAATGTACATCCAACTTTCATTCCAGTAAAATATTACAGGTCTTTATATATAGTACCTTTTTAAAATATAGGGCTTACAATTTTATGACGGCATCTATATCTATATTTTACAATAGGAACTACCATTTCTCAAGTTCTGTTACAGGGATTATTCAACTTCCAGCTCTGAGAAATAAATACTGAAGAGTTATTTGTCTGCTTCATATATTAATAGCTATTAAAAACCGATATTAACAAAGCTTTTTAAACAAAAGATATCAATTTTGTCTAGAAATAGAAATAACAATCCTTATACAAAGAAGTATTGATTATTTTATTGACTACACAGAGATAAACGGTAATTACAAATCTGACAGTGGTGTAAGTAATGGAAAATATGGCTATAAATGAAAGAAGATAATGCAGAATGCATGAAAGATCTACGTTTTGGAGATCATTTAACAAATTTGTTTAACAAAAAAAAAAATTTAAATGATAATCTCTAAATAATTGGAATTTTAATAACGAAGTCCTCGATTGAATAGCCATAATTTAATACAAAAACTCGACTTTATTTTTACTGCATCTTACAATTTTTTTTTTTTTTTTTTTTGCAATGGCATTTAATTGTAATCTTTTGCCTCTGGAATGACGCCTCTTTGATAAATCAAATAGGTCTTGGAACAGTTTCCTCTTCTTCCTCCACCAATATGTGTGGTCTTTTAACTTTATTTAAGTCTTCTTCTTCTGATATCTTCTTATTGTCGTAGGATTTTAGCCCTATTAAAGTTGAGTAAACAATAGCTGAGAATATTAAACTGTATTTCAATGTGAGTAAAAATTGGATTGTACGTATTAGATTATTACTTATTTAGTAACTGCATGGCAATTGCAGGGACGATATTACAGTTTGTCACTATTGCAATCTAAATGACAAAAGTCTTACATAGTATAACCTTCACAATTTTATGAGTATAGACAGGTATACTAGCTCTTCAGAGTATGGCCACCCCGTTCCCCCGTATTCCATATTGGTTGTTGCAGTCGAAAAGCTTAATTGCCGGCATTTTGCATGGAAAAGTATCTCCCGTCTCTATAAAACGTAATCGATAACATTAAATGACTCGCTCCATACATTCGAGCTTATATAGGAAAAGGTAGGAATTTCATTAGAAAATTGTACTGGGAAAGGAAGACCAATATGGTGGAAGTGTTTGTATACTTTGTTATGCCGATGGAAATGCTTCTCTTTCGTAAAGTGATTCTACTCTTTGTGTTTCACAGAGACTGAAGTCATTAGTAAATAGATGTACATCGGAATACAAGTTCCATAAATGCAATTGCCTGCCGCTGTATTTCATTAAAATAATTGATTGTGAATATGGCAGCAGTAGTTTAGGAGGACGAGTTTAGCTCATACAATTTATCGATTAGTATAACTGAAAGAGACCAAATACATTTTGTACATTTATTCAAGGATATATGTCTTTCAAGTATCATGCATATAAAAGTTTTAAAAATGGCAAAATATGATAATTACAAAATATAGATTAAACTGATATGGTAATGATCCTAGATTGATGTTAT
>JAQIWE010004568.1:0-10650 GCA_034698565.1 Campodea plusiochaeta
TTTAAAGGGTTACCTGCAGATAACGAATTTCCGGTTTTCTGTGATTTTCTTGTACCTTATATTATTAAAGAATTTTTACAAAAAGTTTGACATTTTTGACATAACGGATCAAAAGATATTTCTGTTATATGACCGATAGATTTTTCACAAGGTAGTACAAATTGAACTACTTAATTTCGCTGCCTTGCGAATATATGCAAATTATTCGCTGAAAAACACATATCAGAATACATATCTATTAAGTAGTAGCAAAACTGACTTTTTTATTCATATATCAGTAGTTGTCTTGTTTCGGCCACACTTGCCCCGCTACCTTACAGCTTATTTTCTTGCATTTTCTAAGGTGAATATCTCCACAACCGATGATTTTTGTGAGGTAAAAAAAAAAATATGAGTTATTTATATCAAGAAGACATATCAAGAAATATTATGTTATAAAATCAGAAAAGTCAATTTATCTGCAAGTAACCCTTTAATTATTATATACTGAAAATTTGCAGTTTTTTCAAACTCTTTTGAAGAAGTCAAAATAGTGAAATAATAGTGATTGCGAATATTATTAAAAGAATAAGAATAACATCGATACAAATAAATTAATATAATCACACTTTTCACATAGGTATTTCAACTCACGATTTTCAAATTACTACCATTTCTTCCCTTCCGTATACACGAATTAAAAACTCACCAAAAAACATTAATTTAATCTCCAACATCATTTAAAGGGGGGAAATAACCAGCATGAGATTCCAATAAAATTTATCGAACATCCAAACGTACAATAGCGCGGTTGAACAAAAACCACCTATTTTTCTATTTGTCCGTTTTCTAAAATATATCCCACCGAGTTTTATTATGATAGATTACTTATAATAGTATAATAGCCGAAAAGGTCACGTGATTTAAAAAATGACGTAATTTTTTTTAGATGTTAGTTGCTTGGTAGCATTCTAGCACGTCGAGATTTTAAGTTTTGGGGAAAATTATGTGATAGTATTACACTGCTAATTGTTGTATGGTTTTTAAGTTATTACTGAATATAAAAGCACGATTTTTTTAAAGGTTGTTTTTTTGCTTATTTTATGTTACGGAAGATGTGATTCTTTAAATTTGATTTACGATTTTAACACTTATTTAATTCGCTAAATTCATATCTATATTTTTCAGTGAAGAGAAAATTTGTGGCAATAATCATTTTATACCGGTAGATTATTTTTCAGTTCCACTTCTGAGAGACATAAATTCGTTTTTGTTCAGACTTTCTTGTATTACGATTGGTAAATTCAAAATTGAACGATCTTCGCCATAAGCGTATTTGTAATGGAGGGGCAAGAGACCAAGAGTCCAGTTATTACTTATAGTCTGATACCGTGGCTGGCGCAAGCGTAGAAAACTTTGAAAAAAAAATATGGAAAAAAACTCCCTTTTTATACCATTTTAATATACATATTTTTAAATTTCGTCTTATTATTTTCCTACTTTTTATTAGTTTTGCCTCACATTTCTTAATTTTCACCCCTGTAGCTACGCCTATGATCTTCGCTGATATATTGCCAAATATGCGATATTGCTAAATTTTAAACAATTTTTTCTCTCATTCAAATCAAAAGATTTTTCTGTTCATAAGCCTAGCTGATAAGTGATATTAAGAAATGTTTAGTATCCAGATATAACCTTAATTTAACAAACGACTCCTTCACTAACATTGAAATGTTGTATAGTTATTATGTGACATATATAAACTGTTCATTATTTAATAACTTATAAGATATACATATTTAATATTCAATAATATATCACTGTTATAGTTATGTATTATCACTGTTATGTATTGTGTACAAATTAAGCTTTATTATCGTGTAATCTATAAGTCACTCTGGATTGTATAAAGATCTGTTTTAGTTGATAATAAACAAACATTTATTATTTTTATTGCATTACTGATATTTGATATAAAAAAAAATCAGAAACTGTTTTTGTTGGTTTTCAACTACAAAACAAATTTAATCTCCGTTTTTCTCCGTATAGTTTCAAAATAATATATCAACAAAAACTTAATTCAACATCAACTATTTTTTTTCTCTGCCTTTCTCCGCATTTTTCTTTATGATATTTTAATACATATGCTCCCCTGCTTGGCGGAGCGACCATAAATTTCTTGGGGATTAAAATTCTTTCAGTAACTTTGACATACTTGAAAATACTGGTGATTTACACCTTTATCGCTATAGCTTTCAGAAAAATAAAATATATGAGCGCAAGTGTATGTTGTGAAAAATTCTGTCAAGAAATACACGAGTCGAAAGTCGGTTATGTCGTGTATCTAGTACTAAAGTGAATTGTTGAAATTCTAATTTATTTTTCAACTTTATTTTTCGCGAATTTATTTTTGCAACATTTCTGTGAAAGAGATATTTAAAGGGGTATTTCTTTTCTGTGGGAAGCCATCTTTTCCAACACAGCTTAGCGGTCTCTTGGGAAAACGAATACAATCGGGAACAAAGAAAGTAAAACGGGATCTGTGTGTGCTGGAAAAGATGGTTTCCCGCTGGAAAAAAATACAGGTTTAAAACAAAGTTTCGTGAAACACTATTAATGTCAATTAATACATTATATTGAAGCGTTGAAAGATATTTACAATTTAATTTAAAGAAATTTGGGCAAATTTTACCAGTTAATTTTAAATATCAAAGGTTATTATATTATACTGAATTAGAGGACCATAGGATTCTTGTAAGATTTGCCCAAATTTCTTTAAACTATTAATATAGTTATATTTTAGATTCTTGACAGTAAACTCGAAAAACAGTGAAATCTTCTGTCATTTTCAAATAGATTCTGAATTTCTTATTTAAAAATAGTCATAGTAAAAACAATCAATGAATTTTTTCGATGTTCGGTTATTTTTCTATTCTGTCATTAAAATAATTTTGTATAGAAATACTATTCCTTCCAAAACTTCAGAGCTCAATCTAATGAAACGCTCCCAAAATTTTCCCCAATTTAAAAAATCTAATCATGTGTGGTATTTAATTTTTCACCAACTCCAATAAAACGAAATAATTTAAAATATAAATTTTATTTTACTCAACCCCTGTCCTATTTCGCTTTCTTCAAAATAATAATTTATATTTTTGATATTTTTTAAAAATTCACGATTTCTCCTACAAGGTCTTGATTAGCATGATACATTACATGCTAGAGCATAATAAATCCTCAATATTTAAATTATTGACAGCTATGTATGATTATGCTCAAGGACTTGTAATCATAATTAAAAATGGAAGATTTTTGTATTTTGGGAAAAGCCAGTATATGGTACAATGACTTTTGATTTAAAATACTAAATTTTATTATAAATAAATAAATCCATTCATGATATTATGTGTTTCAGAGTTCTCACGAAAATATTATGCGATAAATATAGCGTTGCAAAAATATTACTTTAAAAATTATAACAAAGTCGATTTTTTTTAATGACGCTGGTAAGATAATACGTTCCCCCATTATCTCGATGAGCACATAATTAGTGGACAAAATTATCCCTCTAAAGTTCTAAACGAAAATAATACATTGCTTCTATTTGACGAGTAACTGTTATGTAAAATTAAGAATGAGAAAAATTTGTCGGTTTCAATAGCTCAGTTGGTAGAGCACGGTCCTGGATAGACAGAGGTCGTGGGTTCGAGTCCCACTTGAGTCGAAATTTTTCTTGTTCTCATAATTTATTTTTCCACTGCAAAGTAGTTCGTCAGTTAATAATTTCATTTATAGTTATTCCTTTGCAACCTTCTAATAATTTAATTTAAAAATAGTATTTTTTTTTTTCAGTCAGGTTATAAAATTATTATCATCTTATTTAATTATTCATCAAGCAATGTTATTCTAATAATTGTTTCAAACATCCTGGTGTTAAATAGCAATAGTAAGAGCAGCAGTGATGCATTGTTAATTGTTGGTCGTAATGTCGTATCCAAGCAACATACAGGCATAGGATAATAAATAAGCAATAAAATATGAATAACAGGCAGTTTTATTATAATACATGCAGTCATAACAGATTAAATAATACATGCAATTTTTATTCAAATTATAAATATTACAAAATACAATAATAGACTTACATGCAATAAATAACAACGATATAATAGCTTACAATATTTAGTCATGCACTACAAAGATATTACAAGAATAATAATAATTATAATTTACAAATTATTTACATGCAAATTAAGTAGCTATAAAAATGCAGTTTTCAAACAAAATTTGTTAATACAAACTACATACAGTATAGTTTACACAACAATAAAGAGGAATACAAAATTATTTGTTTTATTTAATAATAATAAATTAATAATAATACCGGTAACAACAAATAGAGCTTCTAAACATGCACTATGATTATTTATATTTCTACAATAAGTCGAAATGAAATAATAACGATTCAATTCAAGTATACCTCGCACGCAAACATAAGACCCAAATGTATTTAGCACATTTTGACAGTTCTAATCCCCTAACAATAGGGTGGACAAAGAGATCGCCGTTGTTTACCATTGTAAACAAAACTTTCTCCTGTCAAAATCGTCAATTTTCTTAAATACATTTGGGTCTTATGTTTTCGAGAGGGGTATATTTCAAGTTCAGAAGTATTTTTGCAAACATCTTATCGCTATTATAAGCTGACTCCAAACAAGACGTGCCTGACGAATACTTACAGTACTCAACTGATTCGCAATACATCTTTAAATTCAATGACGCGTTCCTTATAAATGAATCATGAATTGACTGGGGTTGGTGCGTCGCATACAATTTTAGCCCTTCCCTAGTTACGACAGAAAAAGTAGACGAAATGGAGCAAGTTTTACAACAATAACTTACCATTTACATTATACAGTGCATGATTTCAATGTACTCTGAGGTACATTTTCATGGAATACTTATTATGGTCCTCTATACCTTAATATAATATCTAGAAGGATGTGGTATTCAATAAAGCAATTGAAAAACTTTTGTTCAGTTTGAATACTATTCATTAATATTTATTGCCCGGAGAACTGAGATCAAAGTTATATATCCTTCTATATCTACAGACAATTCGATTAGCAGAATATTAATAAATCAGGGATCAGTGGTAAAATTTTATTGAGTATTGAGGGTATGATTAATCAGGTAAAACATCCGTCTTCATTTCATTGTATAGTGTAGCTGATTATTATAGGATGTTCCTTATTTGTTCTTCGACTGCAATTCGCTATTTATTTATAATAATAAGAGTTGGCAACTGGCAAGTAACTTGAAAAGTAAAACTGAGAATTACAGAATAATATGTAGGCCATCTATATCCATATTTCGAGAGCTTTAAACTTCTTTGAATGTTGTAGAAAATGTTGAGTGTCTAGAAACAATAACACCATGGTTAGGATATTTGACTGAAATTCAAAAACCTTCATCATAATGTCAACAAACTCAATTACGCATTGTCCTTGAATTTTGCTTTTTGGCGTTTCGTTACTTTTTATATATATATATATATATATATATATAATTATATTCGTGAAAAGGTCTCTACTGAAAATACGAACAAATCCTTCAAATGACGCTTGAAATCTAATACTTAAACTTTTATTATATCAATAATTCAAACCCCACAAAAAAACTTACAGAAACATAAAAAGTCTAAAAAAGGAAGGAAAATAAAATAAAACACTATTTTATCTACTTTAAAGTTTTGTACTGCAGTCCCAAAGGCCAGGGTCATGTGGTGTTTTATGTCTCAAAAGACAGGACATAATTCTTGACTAGAGGGGTGACATTCTATAAGGAGTTTCGTTTATTCTCATGTAGTTGTAAATCCATTGAGTCTGAGTTATTTGGTCGTCTAGGGAATATTTTGTTGGGACTTATGGGTCAGTTTTAAGAGAAGATACACGACACCTGCTGGGTTATTTACTCAAGAGGATAGGTTTGTTGTTGGTGTTTAGGAGGTAGGAGGCATTCAGGAGCAGTGCAGGTAGTTTACATTAATGTTAGTTTGAATTTATGAGAAAAATGTACATGGTATTTTGTATTAAATGATAAAAATGAATTCGGAGGAATAAAGTGGAAAAAAAGAATGCAATTCCTTTGCCATTCATAATGAAACTATAACTTCTCTAACCATTCCAAATCACAGAGCAACTTGCCAAAGTTAAGTTCAAAATTTTATCTTGCATTCATCATACTTTTTTACAATATTCATACCAAACTATTATTTCGATAACAATTTTCCCTCCTGTTAGCATAAAGTATTTGTATTTCAAAATTTACTGTACATATTCAAATAAAATAAAATTATTAAAATGAATATTTATTTCCGAGATATAATTAAAAAAAAGTCCGAATTCACGTTGTTTTTATTATAAAAACATTAAAAAATATCTCAAAACAATTGAATTACTGTTTTTATATTCATAGGTTCTGCAACTACGTAATAGTAAAAATTAAGTGACATTTGCTTACGGAACTACTGTATATTCTTGAGATATCAAAAATCATAACTCCTTCAAAATATGAAACCTTAAACAAATACATAGTATAGGTATAAAAACAACAGTAAACCTTATTAATCCCTGATCTTGAACATCCTTTAGCAAACTGATTGAAATCTCGAGCACTTGATCTTGTGCTACTTTACTTCTTAGCAAATTAAACACTTGACTTTACAAACATTGCTTATTCTCCACTTCTATCATAACTCTTGAACAGTGAAGTTTCTTATCAAGAAGAAGTAGTCTGCAGAGAAAAAGGGTCATCTGTGTTCTTTTGGAGGAATATACCATTTTTACTCTCAAGTGGCGATGAGAATTGAGAAGTGGCAGTAAAACGGAGCGGGGAGGTCAATTAGGGGGCGACATTGCTGCCGATGTTGTTTTATATCGAGTCGTTAAAGTTTTTAAAAGGATATAACTACAGATAATTTAGGGTGATACAGAAGACAGTGTTATGTTTTAATGATTTAGAATTTTCCAAAAATATTCTAATTTTTTTAATGTGTCATTTTCATGAAGTTTCATGCCCTCTTCATGCAACTGTTTCGTCTATTAAAACTCGCCATAAATCCAAGATCTGTGTTATTTCTCACTTATAAAAAAAACACATAATTTATGTATAATAAGTTATTTGTTAAATTTGAAAATTTGATAATAAATAGATATCATGATACCAAGTAACAAATTACTTAACATTATCTAGGTACGTACAGAAAGACTTCATCGTCCTGCTGAGGAAACCTGAAGAGCCAAAATTCAAAGCTCCTACAGTTCATAGAAAATTATAAATTTAATCAAACAGAGCTTCTATATTCGTGATGGCATCACTATTCTGGTATGTAAACAGTTACAAACAGTCAATATTGAAATAATAAATTTTACAAATCACAATAGCTGTACAATCATGTACCTCAGCTTGTTCAGAAAAACCTTATGCATTTCTAATACACTACCAAGTCACGTTTTTGCGAGACACAGCATGAAAATTATAATATAAATGTGAATATGTGAACACAGAGTCAATAATACGAATGGATATAATAACCACCCCGCTGGCAGTGACCATGGGGTAGCTACACCTGCTCGAGGGGGGTAGGGGGGAGTCGAATACAATAGGATGACACCTATATAAATGCAGATAAACGATTGATTTATAGGTGACGGTTATAATCAATTATTTTCAAATGCCAGTGTTGGCTTTAGAATGTTTATGTTGCAATATTGTTTTCGATCAAATTGGGTTACTCAATATGGAATTCTTTGTCAAATAGAAATGCAGTATTTTGTGATAATGAAATGTCTCCATGTTTTTTTCGGCGTGACGTTCCGTTTTCCACACATATTATAGGTCCGTTGAGAGATTGAGCGCAGTAAAAAACAAAGAAAGTAAAACGGTATAGTGTGTTGGAAAACGCTACCTGCCGCTGAACAAAAAACTACACTTTTAAATTGTACATTCACTGTTCTTCTAACTATACTGAAATCTTAATAATAAAAGAATCCACAATGGTTATGTTACTTTAATTATTAAAGAATAAAATATATTAACTGACTACTTTACATTAGAATAATAAATTAAGTGTTCTTAATTTATTAAAATGCAGCATAGATTTACTTTCTTTTTATAAAATATACCATTAATAATTATAAGTTGTGAATTTAAACTAAATAAAATAATATTACTATAAACATCAGTACTTACAAATACGCTAATATATACTACAAGACGATTATAATTACTCTCAAATAAAATTGTTAGGGAAATTACAACTATGCTAAACCACAAAAAGTAGGAGCTTAACTCAACATGTCAACAATTTATGCAACTTATGGTTCTGCTATACATGCTTCTCTAGTATTTTATATTTTTATTCCACAAACAATACAGAACCCTTAGGGAAAATGATAATAGGATTATATTTAAAATAAAAACCATTTAATACATATGCAACATGTCTTTGTTTTGTGACATAAGATATGAACATGATAATTTGCTTTTAAACATTTTACTACATGACTTTAATACTCAAAGGATATAGTAAACGAAATTAATAAAGGAGGAAAAATTATTTAGTGTGTTTCATTTG
The DNA here is from genome assembly GCA_034698565.1 of Campodea plusiochaeta. Taxonomy (NCBI): domain Eukaryota; kingdom Metazoa; phylum Arthropoda; class Diplura; order Rhabdura; family Campodeidae; genus Campodea; species Campodea plusiochaeta. The sequence goes on from JAQIWE010004568.1 coordinate 8,618, forward strand.
TTAAGATTTTTTGTACATGTTTATGTCAATCTTAGAAACCTTTAGCAGTATCTCTTAAATAAAATAAATATTTCTCTTTGGTTATAGTATCTAAATTTCCACTGTCATCAATCCAGTTTGATAATCGTATTCTAATTTTAAAGGAGTATATTTTCACAGCGGGAATAATCTTTTCCAACACAGCTTAACGGTCTCTTGGGGAAACGAGTATAATAGGGAACAAATAAAGTAAAACGACTTATGTGTGTTGGAAAAGATTATTCCCGCTGTGAAAATATACTCCTTTAATCATTCGCGAAATTGCATCAAATAGTATATCGTGCAAATGATGACATTGAATTTCGTTATTTCGTTATAAACTGTTATAAGCTTACATTATTTTATTCATTTAATTTAAGAACATAGTTACTTGTGTACTGTATCTAAATTTATCAACTGTCCAGATGAGGAAATTGCCTCTTCAGCACTTCGCTAACTAATAACTGAATGCAACAATGATAAATATATAAATAGTAATAACATTCACATAAACGAAATTTAATAATGTTTCAGTTCACAATATTATTAATTAACCGAAGTAGACAATGATCCTTTTAATTAAAATTGTAATTTAGTAATGTTTATTTACTTCCAATATAAATTAATGTAAATGTGTATAATGTCATTATGAAATGGTTTTCTGGTGTTAAAAATAACTTCGATTACTTGATGAAAAACATAACCAATTTAACAAAGTTCATTATTTCTATATAACCTCATTTGGCAAAACTTTATTACTCCTAAATAAACCACTTTCAGCCCAATTGAACCAGTATCTCCGCTCACCGTTCCATTAGACTTTATATTCATATCTGTCAAATCGGGCATCACCTCCTCCACCACGCGCCTCCCAATTTGACTCCCGCCATTACCCACGAATGACAGTTTGACGTATAGAAGACAAGTCAACCTTACTGTACAAAATCGTGTTCCACAGAGTTAAAGAATGTCGAGTATGTAATATTGGCACAATACCAAGTCAAAGTATGCTTCATAGCTTTAGGAGGTATAGTATTAGTGTAAAGTGAAAAACAGGAAGTAAGTTTAAGATATTTGGAGTTGTGCTTCTACATGAAAGGATTTTATTGTTTCGGAGAGTAAATAGTAAATGGATGAAGTATTTTGGAGTATTTTAACGTTATTTAATTGGTAATAAATGATTTTTGGCGTTTACTTCTTGATAAATGTTTTTCAGTTTTAATTTTATATACAGTACTGTAGACACTTTATCTAATTCGTTTAAAGGGTTACCTGCACCTAATGAATTTTTCGTTTTCTGTAATATCTTGTGCCCTACATTATTAAAGAACATTTTTAAAAAGTTAGACATTTTTTACGGAACAAAATATATTTTTATTTATAGAAGTTGATAGAAGTTCTACAAGGTAGCCCAAATCGAACTGCTTATTTTCGCTACCTTGCGAATGTTATAATATCAGAAAAGTCGATTTAGCTGCAAGTAACCCTTTAAGGCAAAACATTAATTATTTTACGTTCAAATTTATTCCCATAATTTCTTTACAATATTAAAATTACAATATTACCAGTGGGTTGCACAGATGAGTTCGTGATTTTGCTTTTGTAAATACAGAAAAGAGTCTGAGATTATTATTATTTAGGGGTTAAAATAACTCAAACAAAAGTAATTTCAACATTATAATACGAGAAGTGTTGAAAATTGCTGTCGTTTTAGTTATACTAAAAGGAATGCTATCTTTAGTTCAAGGACGAAATTTATCTGACATTCAGGAACATCGGCATTTTTTATATTTTTCTGATGAATGTAACAGATTCTTGATATTATTTAGCTTTATCAACAGTTAAAAAATCCACAATAAGTGATCAATACCCAGAGCTTATTATTCCAAATATTTAAATCTGACATAAAAAATAGCAAATAAAATATCACACCACAAATTTACTCCGACTTATCAACAACTGACTCGTGTTGGCCTACCCTAAAAACTAAAAGCTGTTCAATACCTATAAAACTG